>JAKJXP020000183.1:0-41025 GCA_022225965.2 Diatrype stigma | reverse complement strand
CAGTTGCGCAACCAGGGGAAGGTATCGTGGGTTGCGTTGCAGGTTGCGCAATTCAGAAAAATCCCGAATGGATGGGTTGCAGATGCTGGTGGCAACCAATTGGTGGCAATCGCGTTGTACAGGTTGCGTTGCGTGACACCCTGCATGCATGAAGAATGTGTAGGCTGCCTTCTCTTGATATATCGTGGAAATCCAGCTAATATCGAATGGTAGACTAAAATCCTCTACCGCACCATTGACATGAGTTGTCACAATGGGTGTGACGTGGTGGCAGATCATGATGGTAACAACACACAATTGAGTCCTCATCTTGTTCCGGCAGACTGGGCGGGAGAACATGTGAGCCCTCGAGAACATGCTCTATACTTTGAGCAGTTGGCCCTTGTGAGAACCCTTCGTCGGAACTCAAGTCTTGCAAAACATGTGCGAACACTTCGGTGGACTGTCATAAGCCCAGATGACTTTATATTCCATCACATGACGCTGCCAGCCGAGGATCTCCTCGAGATCGGTTATCTGAGCTTGAAAATGTCCGGAGAGAAGAAGACAGAGTTGGAATTCAACAAGTGCAATGGTACCTTGTTATCCTGGTCCAGGCTCATATGAAGGGAAGACTGACTTGGTAATAGATGTTCTGTGGGAGACTTTCTCTAAGATGGAGAATGTCGAAACTGCCGATGTGGCTTTCTTACGGTGTCGGGAACGAGAGGAAACACCACCAATGCCAATTTTCAAGCAAGCAAGTTCACTTCGCCTTTCGGGGATGGCCTCGCGATTTCTCATCACGTCACTCTTGACCCAGCGCGACTTGGGGCGACTGACGTGTCTGAGTTTAAACAACCTGAACCAATTCCAGGAACTGAGAGGAGTCCCACAAGATATACCTCTAAAATCTAAAAGGGAATTCCTCCACCTACGGCCCCGGCGAGTGGGAGCTTCGGGTGCTATGCACGGACATCTCAGTCTATGCATAGGAAAGCTACCGAACCTAAGAATGCTCTTGATTGATACGGTAGGGCAGCCTGAGACGACTGAACGGAACGGTCATTGGGATGACGAAACCGAGGACGCACGGTACAAAGAGCTCGCCGCTTTGCTCATGTCCGTTTCAGGTACCTTGGAACATTTCCGGTTTCAACAAGGTTATAGCACTATCGCTACAGTCGATGGTTGGCGTATGGGCACAGCTGACCGACCACATCAACCCCCTTCCGCCGGAACACGTGCTAGTAAGTTTAGATATGACCATCCCCACCTCAATAAACATGTGACGATATGCTCCCTCTGGCCCGAAGCTTTGAATGAAGCTAACCGCAGTCTTGAATACCGAGAACTCGATTGCAATAGATTGCTAACTTTAATGACGTTAGTGGATGAGCGCTTCATCAAGTATATACTGCCTACTATTCTCGGCAGCTCATGGCCTCGGCTCAGAACAATGGAACTGCTTGGCGTTTCGAGCTACTCAGCTCCCGGCACTTGGGTAGGGAGAGACAGGCTCACTCACGAAGGTCTCGGCCAGGTGAATTTGCCGCTATCTGATAGTGTTCAGAGAGATATACGCAAGGCCGTTGGACCCGCAGTAGACCTGGAGATTCGAGAAACCGCTACAAGAATATTCTGGCTAGCTGTAGCCAGGGGGACCGGTATTAAACCAGCTATATCTTAGTAAAAGCTTACAAGGCGTGGGTAGAGGATTGCCTGCCATGAATGGGTAGCTGGGATAAAGAAATTGTAGCGTAGAGCTCGTGTTCCAGCAAAGCAGTCTTTGTACAGACAGCAGAGGTTATGTAATCACACTAAACGGGGTGGTCCACTTCGAGTGGTCTTCCTGTCGCACTCAGATTATCACAGGATTGGTCATTCTTGGGCTGGAGTCGGACTTGCAGCAACCTGGTTCCTGGTGCATATCTAGCTTTGGAGCAGCAGTTGCTCTCTTTCCTTCCTTATCCTTTGTAACTAGCCTTCTATAGACCACATCTGGTTCTTACAACTTACCTTTTCTCTCTGTATCATCTTGACCATTCACGAAAATCCGACTTCTAGCCATGCAAAAACAAATATATTATCAGGAAGAGGGACGACTTGGATCTCTGAGGTACCGTAAGGAGTGAAAACACGCTATATAGGGGGTGCCAAGCCACTAGGTAGTAGGTACCCCAGCCAATTAGGTAATCAAGCTCTCCTATCCCGCCGTAAAATCGCAACCTTACACTTCGTATATGCAGGCTACCTATTAACTGCCATCCTGCCACAGGCTATTGTAGTATAACCTTCACGTTACTGCGCCGTCTGATCCCTGCAAACTTCAACAGCGCCCTAGGACGTTCGTGAGCTCCTCAGGAACACTGATAAAGGCACCCCACTGATGCTGGCCAACGTGGGGTTCGGGGTGGTCATCTACCTATACAACCAAAATCCCCTTATGATTTTATCAATCGCAGCTAACAATAGGTTAACATGAAAAAGGGGTAGGTGGGGGCGCATGTTGCGCTATTAGGCCCCATTTGCTGTGTGAAGTAGCGCACTTAGTTAACTATTTTAGTGGGGGCGCTCGCAAATTTGAACGCACTACAAAGCAAGATGGCGGCCAAAAGTAATCAGACACCCCACCGCCTAAACGCAGTAGCAGAAGTCTCATTACTTTCGACTGCCGCCTTTGTACAACACAGTGAATTTCCGATTCTCGGTCACGAGTGACTCATCCATAGTGAATAGCAATCAGCAATCAACAGAATCTTTCGAACCCACCAGCCAACTCCATACCATGAAAGCTATTTGTCAATCATGGAGTAGTTACCTCGTACTTATATCACGTTATGCAAATTTTAAATCATGGCAAGTTCCGACATGTTCAATCCCAAAAGCATTTTGGCGCAGCGGAAGCGCGCCGGGCTCATAACCCGGAGGTCCCTGGATCGAAACCAGGAAATGCTACGATTGATTTTTTTCTTTCTTTTTTTCCCTCTTTTTTCTCTCTTGCTGCCTATTTGGCCATTCCAATCCTACCTAGTACTATCATGTCTCCACACCCTATTTGCAGTGCAAAGGGTAACAATGGATAAGCAAGGACAGCAGCACATGGCCGAAGTCGATTTGGTCCTCTGAGTTACGCTTATGAAGGCATTCAGAAAGCTCATGGGCTCCCAATACTACTATGTACCAAGGGCTGCAAGGGGTAGCTCCGACTCAAAGAATGACGCTATGGCAATGCTCGAATGGACCCCCCCAATCCGCTAAGAGTAATCGTGATTCCATACTACCGTGTAGCATGGGGATTCCGGGAACAAGTGTTTTATTTCAAATCATATAGTCGCTGCACCAAGAGTGCATTAAGCTCTGCCAACTTTTTATCCTCTATATGGCTCTAAGGCCGGCCCTTTCCTCCTCTTTCTACTTCTGTTCGGATCTATTGTGAACGATTGAAGACATCATATTTCTTTAGGAAGACGTCGATATACCCAGCCAATAACTTCTCGTTCGTCTCCAACGCAAAATGTCCGTCATCTATCCACTTCAGCTCGAACTTCTTGACGTCCTTCTGGTAAGCTTCCGCGCCGGGAGGGATGAACATGGCGTCATTCTTGCCCCAGGCAGCCAAGACCGGGACGCCCGAGGAGCGGAAGTACTCGTGGAACTTGGGATACAGCGCCACGTTGGTGCGGTAGTCGTAGAAGAGGTCAAGCTGGATGTCCTTGTTCCCAGGACGCTCCATCAGCGCCTGGTCGAGATGGTAAGTCTCGGGCGGGATCCGCTCGGGGTGCGGCGCTCCGTCCGTGTACTGCGACTTCGTGGCGTTGAGGTTCAGGAACTGGTACAGCGCGTTGCGGTCCTCCAGGCTGCCGCTAGCCCAGTACTTCTCCACGGGCGGCCAGAAGACGTCGCCGAGACCTTCGACGTACGCATTCCCGTTCTGCGAGATGATGGCAGACACCGCGTCGGGCCGGTCCAGAGCCAGTCGGAGGCCGACAGGCGCGCCGTAGTCGAAGATGTACTCCGCGAAATTGGTGACGTTCAGGGCGTCTAGGAACGCTCCGATGGTCGCCGTCAGATTGGCGAAGGTGTACTGGTAGTCGCGCGCCTCGGGAACCTCGGTGAAACCGAACCCGGGCAGGTCGGGGGCGATGATCCGGTAGCTTGTGGCCAGGAGCGGTATGAGATTGCGGAACATGAACGAAGATGTTGGGAAACCATGGAGCAGGAGAAGAACGGGGGCAAGTTCGGACCCCGCCGTGCGGTAGAAGACATTCACGCCGTCTGCCTGGATGGTCCTGATCTCGAAGGGCTCTGCCGACAATGTTCCGTTGGGGGAGAATAGACTCGCCATGTTTTGTGCGTCTTGACTGTAGAGGTAGTATAGTCCGTGTTTGGTGTGATTCGGTGACTGACTGGGTGCTGATGAATATATAGCCAATGGTTTACTTTGTTAGTGCTTAGCTGGTCAGCAGAGCGTGAAGCTGTGGACATACGTAAGAAGCAGAATGTTGCACGGCTATATTTATATACCAATTCGGAGTGGGTTCGGCAGCGAATTGGAGATAGTCAATAAATCATATTCCCATTGGCCCGGCCCATCGACAAGGGGAACGCTTGTGAGCCATTATAGTCGACTTGTCTTTCATCGCATAGTGACGTTCGAACGTTGGTTGCAGCCTGTGGCGCTGACTAAATGATGCGCGCGCCCTTCCGTCGGAGATGTCATTATTCAGTAAATATATCCACATGGCTGATCCGATACCCCAATGAGATTCTATAACCCAACTTCTGGTAACTAGATTAGGAACAATCCCGTGCATACCCACTCAAGCCGTATATGAGCCTGTGTCACGATAGACGGAATATGGAATCAATTATTCGCCTTATCAAAACTAGCACAAGTTAAAGAGTATGCCATGAATGATGAAGTGTTCGAGTTATTGACAATATCGTAAACAGGGTCTGATTGATACCACCCTTACTTGCATATTAATCAGCTTATTCCTTGCCGTGAGATTGGCGCCATCTTGCTTGTTCGGATCACGACATCTAGGACCTACATTGAATCATGCGTCATCAGTATCCTGGAGCTTGCCGCACTCTATTTTAGACCTTACAAACGCCAAGGCTACAGCATCGTGCAGTGGTCACCCAAGTCAAGTGACTTACCCTGTTTCATTCTTCACGGGGTGAGGAAATCCGAGCAAAAGACTAGTGCCGGCAACTTCCGTTATATCGGAGTTTGTAAAGGATGTCGACTAGAATGATATGGATCGAAGAGTAGAATGTGCTCGTGGAATTCAGGTTTTATTAGCATGTGCTGCGTAACTACCTGGACTACCTATGAAGGGTTTTTTTTTTTTTTTTTTTTTTTTTTTTTTTTTTTTTTTTTTTTTTTGTTTTTTTTTTTTTTTTTTTTTTTTTTTTTTTTTTTTTTTTTTTTTTTTGGTGTAGAGTTCAGAGAACAGTGGCGATATTCATGCCAATCTGGTAGCTGAACATTCTGGAGATCCCGACCGAAGTCAATGGAGAAGGGAAGAAGCCGTGATGCATGACCATGAGCAATAGGGGACATTCCGCGTCTCTAATTCCTCGACTAGGTGCCATCCCTCTTCTCGTGTTCGGCCGCCACGTCAATCCGAACCAGGATCATAGTCTCCATCGCCATCGATCTCCCACAGCGCCCCGTCCATCACGGCGGCCGCCTCGGTAGTCTCCCCCTCTGACACATGCCAGACGAGGACCTCGAGTCCGAGGGATGCCAACCGGTCGATCTCGAGCTCGATAGCGTCCAGCCACGAGGGATCCTCCAGCTTCTCGTCCTTGTCGAACGAGGAGGTCCAGCCGGGGCGTCGCATCTTGGCCCGTCCGTCCTTGGTCAGGAGCCCGGCCATGAAGGGCGAGTCGACCTTGAAGACGGCGCGGCGCACGTTGGCCATGTCGATGCCGTGGACGAAGCGCTGGCCCTGGGGGCTGCCGCTGCCGCCGCCGCCGCGCTGCGTCATGTTGCCGACGGCGTGGAGGGCCGCTCGGGCGACCACCGCGTGGATGAGCTGGTCGCTCACCTCCTGCTTCTCGTTGCCCTTGATGTGCATGGACTTGTTGCGATCGTTGCCCGGGCCGAAGTAGCAGGCGCCGACTCCGTAGTTGTTCACGGCCAGCTGGACCTTTAAGGCCGAGAGTGCGACGATGACGGCCTCCTGCGTGCAGCTCTCATGGGGGTAGAGCAGCTTCGGGTGGACCCAGACCCCTTCGACGTGCTCGGCGTCGGAAGCCTTCTTGTAGTCTCGGATGTAGTTCTTGGGCTGGAAGATGTCCGACATGGGCACCGGCTGATGGTTGATTCGTAACTGAAGATGTGGGCGTAGCTTGGTGGACGATGATCGAGTTGCTGTGATGTGGTGGAAATGAGTAATGATGGTATGGATGAGTGATAATGCCAACGTGACTGGCGATGGACTGTTGGTATGATGGGAAGGCAACAGGTAGTTAATCGAAGTTTACTGTTCACCTGTCTCTAGTTGAGGTGGCAGGAAGAGAAGAGATTCAGAAGGGATGGACCCTTAAATAGAAAATCTACATGCGTACTTGCTCGTTGCCGAAGGGTAGTGAATATGCCAACATCCGGCTTATATGTGTCGTGCAAGGACATGCCGAATTATATGGTCCAATGCCGGTATCTATACCGATGCATCATGGCTCGGTGTCTGGGTAGTATGGACAGCTAAGGAAACAAGCCTTGCGGGCAGCAAGTTACCGGCAAACCTCGGAGCTGCACTTGGGCAGCTCTCAGTACAGACTGCCGGAGCTATGGATGAAACTCGGTTTGAATCTCCCATTGTGAGTCTACGGGATGAAGAGAATAATTTGGAAGAAAGCATTAACATCACAGCCGAACTGAGTGAACGACTTGCCTGCCGATGTGCTGATATCCCTATTGCATGTTAAAGTTTAAAGTATGTATATGAGAGTTAGCAAGTGCTCTATGTCCATGGGTGTGAACTCCCCCTTTTCGCTTCATATTTGTATTATTTGATGCTTTGACTAGTATGAATGCACCACTTTCGTCGTAGATATCACATGAGAGAGATATTTGCCTTACAGCCTTTTGTTACTAATATGTAGTAACTAAATACGTTCGAAGTTATTATCAATTTTAAGTACTGTTCATTTTCAGAAACATTGTTGCAAGTTGGGGTTTTGTTAAAGGGTCCACCTTGCCGCCAGGAGAGTGCCCAGGGGAGTATCCGGCCAGGTCGATGGCACGCTGCTGCGGCACGATACAGCGGACGAGATCAACCTCGTATACGAGACTATAACCTATTGTTAACCTACCAATGGAGCCTGGAAGTAGCCACTGCCTGGCGCGCATTTTCCCTTCAAGTGGAAGCATAATCGTAGATATTCAAGGTGTTGTTAAGATAGGCAGATATATGTTGCTCATGATGGGGATACAGCTATTTGGTTAGTTAACCTACCCACGTACTCGACTACAACGCGGAACATGTGGATATGTTGCGCGGGCATGGAGGTTGAAAACATAGGTATGTTGACAGAATATGAATGAATGCTCCTATATCAAGTAACGCCTTCATATCCACCCATCAATCCATTCATTCGCTCACATCCCTGCATGCCGGTCCTTTCTTATCTTCTTATGCTTGTTGGCTCGTCTATTCATTATTTGGGGGAGGGGAGGGGGAAAGTGGCATCAGATATAGTGTATGCTATATGGTGTGCATTACATGCAAGCCCAAGTAGACGACTAAGTAGAAGTTCGTGTAGTTAGAGGTCAGCATCGATACCATCATAAGGTGGTAAAGCAAGCACTAGCTGATCTCAACAACAATAGCTCTACCTCTCCCCTTGTCTCTCTGCCATGGGGGTAGGAAAGATTGAAACCTCTCTCTCCCGTTGGGTCTCCGTTGGGAAAGCAGCGTTTCTTCTTATCTAGTTCTTTGGCCCTGTTGTCATGTCCAGCCATGCTATACCACGTCTGTCCGCCCTGCCATGCAACATACAAGTTCCATCCATCAATTGCTTACAGACTCACTTCGCTAAGTCGCTTTCCCCTACCTTTCTTGCCTTGCCAAGAAGTGAACTAGCCCTCAACCTCTCATGCTAACACACCTTCCTCTCACCTGATCTAAAATCTACTCGAATCAGATCTCAAATTCAAGAATCCTCGATATACTCGATCATGACGGTTCCCATTTTCAGCCCCGCCGCCTCAACGGTGCTGTCGAGCTCACCGATCAGGTCCCGGCCCGGTATGGCCTTCAGCTCGAAAGGGACGCTGGGGTCCCGGCCCTCGAGCGGCTCGGCCTTGAGCCACTCGTAGAGGCGGCGCACGGGGTCCGAGACGGCAAACCGCCGGATCACGCGCCCGCCCGAGTGCCGGAATTGGATGCGCGTTGTCGTCGCTGGGTCCGGCGCCGGCTCCTCGTGCGGATTCGTCGATGAGATGCGCGAGAAGACCGAGTCCTCCTCGGCGGCGGGCGTTTCGTCTGTCAGGTCTATCGAGTCATCTGTTGCCCGGCCCTTGCCCTTTCCGCTACCGCTGATATCCGGATTCGACTTGGTCAGCGCATCAGGATCCTGGACATTAGAACCAGATCCACCGCCGCCGCCGCCGCCGCTGCCTCCACTACCGCCGTTAGTCTCGAGGCTCTGCTCTAGGGCCATCCGCATCATTTCCTCCTCAGACAGGCGGCCGAAGTCAATGGTCTTAGCCTTGGGCTTCGACTTCGGAATGGGGTTCTTGCTGTTCTTGGAGAGGCTGTAGCGGTCAAGGAACTCGACTAGGTCGGCGTGGAGCTCGGCCGGGGGCGGGAACGGCAGGCCCGACCAGACCTTGACCTGCTCGCCTGTGCGCGGGTCGATGATGGAGACGTGCGGGTAGTTGCTGGGGTTCTCGTGGGCCTGGTTAGGAAAGTAGAAGGTTACATAGGGATCTGCCCGGGGGTCGCCCTTCTCATACTGCAGGAATATGAAGTGCTCGTGAACAAGCGCCTTGAGGTTCTCGTTCTTCCAGTGGTCCCGGTTCAGTGCCTGGCAGTTGAAGTCGCTCATATCCTGAAGATTAACCAGGATCCATTTCTTCTCCTCCTTGCCTGCCTCTCTGGCCGCATCCCAGCTGAGATGGCTCATCAGGTCATGCGGGGGCCGGAACAAGTCGGCCAATCTTCGTTGCGCGGAAGTGCCTGGTCCGCCCGGTCGCGTATTCGTTGGTACAGAGGGCGCCTCGGGGTCATCCCACACGGATTGGCTGAATGGATTTCGGGGACCTACATAGCGCGGTCAGTCGGTGACAAAAAATCAGCAGCATCTTAGAGATATGCAACTCCCTCTCACCTTGTGATACACCAGTACGGCGTAAACGCATCTGTTCTAGAATGGCGGCATTCCGGTCATCCTCTATACTCCACGGCATGTCGGGCGCTGCGAGAGTCTCCGTCCTGCGCGCTATGGGAGCTCTGACGCCATCGGCATCAGTCGAGCCGGGGTTCTCTCCGTACATCTCCTCCTGCAGCCGTCTCGCCATGGCGGCGTCCTCCTCTTCCTGCGCGGTTCTGGCGACGGCATGGACGTCATCATCGTCGTCATCTTCCGTCATGGGTATATCCGGCTCGTCGTCAGAATCTATGTGAATGACACCGTGGGCATCCTCCCGACCGGTCGCTCTTGTCCGACTGCTGGAGGTGGCGGGGGCGGGGCGCGATGAGCGAGAAGGAGCGGCGGCGGCCGAGGCGGCGGCAGGTGCTGTGAAACTGGCCTGGAGCTCCGGATTTTCGAAGAAGAGTTGGATCGCTTGCATAGGGTCGCCGCTCGATATCTCGAGGTAGCCACGGGCCACCTGCTCAGAGGTGGTGCCTGTCACGGCCATAAACTGCTCTACGTCTTCGTCCATTTCGGGGTATGTTGGGCTGTTGAAAGCTAATGGATGTGGCGATAAGGGCTTCAAACGATGGCTAGGCTTGGCTGTTGCCGTGCAATAGAACCAGATGTTCTGTGAAGCTTGCTTGGAGTGTATGTCAGACAAAACCGTGTTTCGCTGATGGGATGGACGAAAGAGAGGTAAGTCTGAAGTCTGGTAGGTGTAAGAGCAGAAGAGGTAGCTGCCAAAGAGGTATGTAGGTGGATGTAGGTGGGTGTAGCTAGAGGTATGCAGGTCGGCAGGTGATTAGATGGATGATAAAGTCGCCTGCAGCCTTGGTTGCTCAAGGGCCCTTTTGCCTTTCGACCTTAATGTTTCAGGGTCTTAAGGCAGATTTAGCCCACTATTGATCGACCCTTCCAGTCAGCCAGTCAACTGAATGGTTCCAAGGTTTACTACTGGCAGTTACTGGCTACATGTACCTGCCTACCCAATAGATAAGAGAATAAGGAGTAACAACTTACTTTTGTATGTACAATATGTATCTTCCCGAGGTCCTCTTAGACTATTGTGCTTCAGCAATTCCTACTTATGCAGCTTTATGGCCAATTACGTGTACGTACGTATTGTACATTTATAAATTTCACGACCCTTTTAGTCCGCCCTTCTTCGTTTGTCTACCTCCTCTGCTCCTATTATACCGAGCGTAGGTAGGCATTGTTCAGAAGCCAAGTTGTACATACTTATGCATGCTACCCAGATACATACATGTAGTATGCGTGTCATGAGTGCCTGACCGCATGCCTGATAAGTCATATGGCATGTACTTTCCTGTACCTACCTACCAGCCTATCTAACCCAACCAACGTTGAGAACGGTTTGCACCCAACGCAAGTAATACCTATGATGATGATGGGATTTAAAGGCTGCTTACTTGTGACGCAACCTGTCTAACCTCTTGCGCGGACGGATGGCGGGGCATGGCTGGCATGGGGAGTTCTGGCACTGCTTAAGTCCGATATTTCGCCGGGGGTGAGGCTAACTTCAGGCTACACAGTGGGCCGGTAGCTACGTATTGTACATACAATGCCTCCTAGGCAGCTGCTATAGGTATTTGGTTCTGGTGCAGGTGGTAGGTATTATTGTACAATACATACACATATGTAACTACATACTACGCACTTCAAGCATCAAGCAGCCAGGCGTCCAGTCCGAAGCGCAATGTCTCTTCCCATCTCTGTGGAAGGACGGAAGGGCCTGGCTACGGATTGACTGGATGGATGAGGTTCCCTTATGCGACTTCTTGCTACATGATGCGAATACCGCCACGTAATACCTTGCAAGACACTGTAGATAGTACCTTTGCGAGTACCTGTAGGTGTTATGCAGTCAACATGGGCGTGTCTAGGTCACTGCACATGTAGTAGGGGGTCAGGGGGTGTAGACAGAACGTAGTACATACAAAGTCTAGAACCAAGAGTCAGGAGTCAGGAGTCAGGAGTCAAACGTGTATAGAAACTTCACTCGCTAGCTACCGAGGTATCTATCTCTAGAACATAAAGACGTAGGAAGCAAGCAATTCTCAAGCTCCCAGTCACCGCTGCTGCAAGGAAACCGTACCAGACCAGACCATGCCATGCCACTCTACTCTAGCCAACCAGCCAGTCATCCATCCAACCCTCCCGACTTAGTCACTCACTCGCTCGCTCGTCCCACTCACAGCTCGCCCAGCACGACGCCCAGCTGCTTCTGCACATCGAGCGACCTATCAGCCTCCTTCATAGCTTCCACCTTCCGTCGCACTTCGCCCTCCACCAGGCCTCCGCCTCCCGTGTCCATATCCCCGAACGCCCCCTTCTTCAAAGCCCGCACGAACGCCAGGAGCGCCTTGGCCCGCGCCGCCCGTTGGCCCTCCACCAGCACGACGCTATCCCCGTCGGCGGCGAGTAGGCCAAGCCACTGCGTGGCTAGGGCCGTGGGAGACGGAGCACCGATATTAGCGTCAGCCGCAGGAGTTGGGTTGCCGTCTCCGGACGAGGCCGCTGCTGCCGCTGCGCGGTTCAAGAGTGCCGCGGCACCCGCGAACCACGCGTCCCTCGCGATCGCGATAGCCGGCGAGGTCTTGCCTTTGTTGTTGCTGTTGTTGTCCACCAGGACAGCCGCGACCTGCGCCAGCACTGCCGCGGGAACTGCGCGCATCTTGCGGCGGCTGTAGCCCGTCAAGACGGCGCGGAGCGCCGCGGCCACGGTCCTGCGCTCGAGCTCCGTCAAGGCGTGGGCGTCTTTTTCTTTGCCACCGGCGTCGTCGTCGACGGGCGGCAACAGACGGGGCGAGGCGATGGCGACCACTTCCCGGTATATGTCGTCGTCATCGTCGCGGGCGGCTGCGAACCGACCGAGCGCCTCGAGTGCGTGCGGGCGGTACTCATCGTTGTTGCGCTTCGCCTCGCGGATGGCGATCTTCCGCGTCTGCGCGGCGACGGCCTGGTCCGTTGTCCAGAGCCGGCGGCCGCGGCGCACGAAGAGCGGGAAGGCCGCCACGAGCTTCTCCTTGCCCTTGAAAGTCTTGAGCGCGAGCGCCTTGTCGAGGACCGGCCAGATGCGGCGCAGCGTCTTCTCGTCGAGCTGTCGGCTGTCGTTGTCGCTGTCGCCGTTGGCGTAATCATCTTCGTCGTAGTGGTAATCGTCTTTCGTGCCCCTGTTGCTGTTATTGTCGCCGCCACTATTACCACAGAGCGCGGTGATCATTGATGCGATAGCGAGCGCCGCTCCGTGCTGTAACGCCCATTTGGACGTGTCCAGACCCTTGGTAACGAAGTCGACAATCTCATCGACGAAGCGCTTCACCGAGTGAGATCCGCCCGCGTGCTGACCCCAAACGGCATCAAACGCCTCGGCTACATACTCGTCGGTATCGCAGCGGCCGAAGTAGGCGAGCGGCAGCAGGCGGGCCTCGAGATCGGCAAACGCGTCGGGCGACGCCTTGGCGATTGCCAGCACGGCGTCAGCGACCTTCTGGCGCCGCGCGTCGTCCTCGGCGCCGAGGTACAGGTCGGCGAGCCGGGCGGTGAAGCGGTCGCGGGCGGACGGCGGGGCGCCGCGTAGCAGGTAGGCGGCGCTGCGGGCGTAGGCGCGGCTGGTCTCGTGGTTGCGGTCAAGGATCTGGATCTCGAGCGTCTTCAAAAACGAGACGTAGTAGGGTGGGAGTAGGATAGCGTGGCGCAGCGCCAGCGTGGTGAGCACCTCGCTGCAGCCGACCTTGGTCTGCATGCCGATGGCCGACTTTATGGTCTGAATCAGCTGCGGCGCCAGCTCCTGCATGACGCCCTCGTCCGCGAACCGCAGACAGTTCACCACGCACTCGAAGATGGGCGAGCGCGTCGCCGCGCCGCTGCGGAACTTGTCGAAGTGCTCGCGGTCGGCCTCGCCCACCCGCTGGTAGTAGTAGTTGACTTGCTCCGGCTCTACTGTGCTCAGGAGCCCCAGGCAGTGGGTGACGATCGTAGGGATGAAAGACTTCAACGCGTCGCCGCCGTTCTTGACCACATCTAACACCGTCTTGATCGCCATGATTTTGACTTCCTCTACGGAGTTCTCGATCCCCTTGTCGGAGAGAAGAAATGGCAAGACCTGGGTAATCATTGCCCGTGCGGAGGCAGAAGAATTATTCTGCTGAAGTTGTGTGACTAGTGTCTTGGACAAGCCCATACAGAGCTTGAGAGCGGCAGCCCTCACCGATTCTTTCCGGTCATCGAGAACCCTGAGCGTGACTCTCCAAATATCAGTGTAATACTTCTCGTACTTTGGGAAGGGCTGGCCGTATATAAGCTCGGCGATGGCGGCACAGCTTGCCTCGCGAACACGCCACTCTCTTCCGTCCAGGATACTTTTCAGTAGGTCATCCATGATAGCATCGAAGTGCTGATCAATAGCAGCCGTTGAGTCCTTGACAACCGCTTTCCATATATCGTCCATTGACCTCCTTACATTGGCGTTCGGATCGAAGCGGTAACGATACAGTTTAGGGTATATCTTCGGGTCCAATTCCGCATCGGACAGGATATTGCTCAACCCAAATCGTCCAAAAGCAGAGCGGGCGGTCCAGGTCGCCGCATTCGTCGCAAGAGCCATAAACTTGTATATCAAGCTTTGGTCGCCGACTTCGTTTGCAAGGCTGACGATATCCTTGTACGACGTGATTGATTTGCCCTCCCCTGTAGGAAGAGCACCGGCATCAAATAGTTCAGTCTCTTCATCGACCTTGAGCTGTGTCTTGCTCCCGGTGAAGCTGGCAACCAGGTCTTTAACAAGGTCACCCTTGAGGGATTCATCGCCTCGCTCGTACACTAATGATAAGCCACGCGACGCAGTCTCCTGCACGAGTTCATCTCGAGCACCTAGCAGCCGCATGAATGCGGCCTGACACTGACGCAGCCTCTCCTGTATTTCAGGCAGGTCTGAACAGTACTGGATAACACAGAAGAGCCATATGCCAGACGCCTTCAACAAGGACGGTTTTGTAGTCTTGCAGTCATTGATAAGCTTGTCGAGAGTAGCAGTAATCTGAGCTGGCCTCTTGCTAAGCGCAAGGGTTATGCTGGATTCGCCGGAGCCCAAAGGCTCAACGTCAAGGTCCAGTTTTACCGCTTTAGAATCCCATCGTGCGATGACAGCAGCTATTGCCTCACCTGTGGCAAGATGTACTTCCGTTCTCTTGGTATCTGTCAGCCCAAATAATGCATCCAGGACCTTTGCTGTGGGGGATGTGTCGCCAATCGAATCATCTGAGGGGGTAGGGATGGCCAATCTTCCCATTGCTCTAATTGCCCTCTCGTTGTTGGAGGAGGCGAGTTTGGATAGAGAGCTTATGGTATCGGTCAGTTGTTCAACACTGGTAGGGAAAGCCAAGCCTGCCGTCCAGAGTTGGCTCATAACTTCAATAGAAACATCCCTGACGTTCAAATCCACGCTTTTCGCACCAGAAACAAATTTCTGTGAAATAAACTCCAAATTATCTGATCTGGCGACAGCATTCAGCTTGCCATAGTACGCCGCGTGCGCGAGATAACTACCAAGACAAGCCAATGAGCCCTGATACTCGGCAGATTGATGTGGTGAGGGCTCCCCACAGGATTCGATGAAGCTTCGTAACTGAGAGACGGACGATGTAGACTGTTCATCCCATGGTGAAAGGATACCGAAGGCCTTCGAGGCTAGCTGCCTGACTTTCTGATTGTTCGACTTTATTACCTGCAGCAACTCCGATGCTCTTGATGACAATGGCACAATGACAGTGTCCCTGGGCGCAAACGACAGGACTTGGGTTAGACAAGTAATGCATTCTTCTGCACCGACATCAGGGTGGTCACGGAGACCATCGAGGGAAGCATGCAGGAGCTTCAGGAGCGACTCGTTGTCACCGGCCTCCACAAGACGTCGTCGGAGGGCTCGCCGAATTTCCAGGTCATTATCTAACTTTGCGTCTAGCTGTGGTTCCCAGTCTACTTCGAATGCACTTTGACCGAGTGCGGTAATCAAGAGAGTCTGCTTTATGAAGCGGAGAGTAATGGGGAACGCTTGCAAACGGTCGTTCGTGAATAAGGTGTATCGCGATGTTTGATCGACGACCATTTCGTCCTCTCCAACGTGGCGAGGGGTGGTATCGAGGAATTCGCGTGTCAATTCTTTCCAGTCGGGGAGTGCCAACTCTTCATCTGGGTGAAGTTTAGTTGCCCACCACGGATCAAGTCCCCTCTGCCCTTCTTCCAGGACATCACGTCGTTCAGACACACCGCCACTCAAAGCTAGAATATCAATCCAGCGGGCCTTGGCGTTACTATATGGTAAGCAGTTGTTCGCGAAGCGTGCAGCAACGTGGCGAGCGGTTCTGATTCCTTGCCTGTCCGACAAAGTCATGTATTCGAGGAGTAGGATCTCCAGGTCTCGGAGTTCGGCAGGCGTGTTGGGTCTGAAGAGACCCATCATGCTGGAAAATGCACTCTCTATGTGCACAACAACGTCTGAACTAGGATCTGAAACGAGCGAGTCGAAAAGCCACTTCAAAAGAGAATCTTTGGCTTTGTGATCAAAGCTGCTTCCCCTAGCCAGAGTGCCGATCGTCTCGTACGCGTGTGCGCGCAATCTCTGTTCGTCTTGGAATTGTGCCTGGTTGGCGCGGGGGTTGGGATTAGGCCATCCTTGGGCAAGGATATAGTCCTTCAAGAGCAACACAAGCGCAGGTCCCATCTCGCGGTCGGTATTGCTTGAGGTCGAGCTATTTCTCGCTATCCACGAGAGAAATGCGAGGAGAGATTTGTGTAGACGCAATGCTTCAAGTCCAAGAACAACTGCATTATCTCCAGCTGTGAGAACAAAGTCTTGCTTGACAGTATCTACCACTTGCTTCTTGAAAGTACACGCTGTTACTGACTTTGATAACAGTTTGAGGACCTGCATCCGGTGGGCAGCAGGGAACTGGGCATGTGCCTCGAAAAGGGAGGCGACAATGCTGCTATCCTCGAGGTTGACCTCAGACCTCTTCAGCACATCGTCTGCTACAAGGGTGATGCGTGAGTCGGTAACGCCTGCTGCACAGATGGTTGGTAGATAACGTTCCTCATCTGTGAAAGCACCACTCGCTAGGAAGTTGACTGCTTTAATCTTGCATTCAGCTAAGCTTAGGCTATTGGGCGCATTCGGTCTCCAAGCATGTGGGTTGTTATTCCGCAGAAACGCTATATCATCTCTCGTAAGACCAGATGGTGAAGCTGCCAGTAGCTTATCGAGGTCTTCATCCGAAGCTAATGCTAAGTCCTGTCGAAGCAGGAACAGCTTGCCCAGCCATCGAGAGACATAGGAAGCATCCAATGGGTCAGTTAGGCCAATGGTCTCTCGAAATGAGATATCCTCTTTAAGGCCTCGACCAGGGATCTTGATGTCAAGAAGCAAACGTAAGAAGATGTTGAAAAATCCAGCGGCGCTGGCGGGGCTAGTCTCCTTTGAGATGCCCTGGAGCGCGACGGGAAGCAGTTCTCGTCGTCCTTGTTGATCAAGCCTGAGAACGCCTTGCTTTACAAGACTAAGATCTAGTTGTTTGACCATCGGGGAGCTTGTGTTCTTGTACTGCTCCAGCAAAGCCTTGACTGGCAATATGACGCTACAGGCAGGGGGTCAGCATGTGTAAACGGAGGTTAGTGATCTTGCACTTACCCAGACGGCTTCGCAAAGTTGTTCACGCTGATAAATGCTTGGAATGCCTGATGGATGGGTTAGCATCAAGAATATGCGAACAGGGGATCGATCTGCCACTACCTACGGCATCTCGAACAGCCTTGTATGGACTACCCGCCCTCTCCAGAAGGGGGGTAAGCTGTGTCCGGAGCGCATCGCTCAGCTTCTTCTCGTCACCAGAGACATTCGCAAGCTTATATCGTATGGAAGAGACGAGCCTGAGCTCAGATCCTTCTGTGGTTGCCGACATCCTTGCAGCGCTGCCTCACTTGGATACTTGGACGTTGGCGATGGTGGGGTAATGATTCTAATGAGCACCGGCAGCGACTAAGGCGCATCAGGGAAATTCACCCTCTACGACACAAAGCCTCGAGATAACCAAGTGTGTCACATGCGTAAAGGATAGGGGACTGTATGGGTTTTACTGATTTTATAAACTTCCGTCCCCTATATTGCATCTCAGTCGTTGCCTCGTCAGTTAGGCAAGGCAAGGGTACGTCAATGGTCAACGCAACATCTGGGCAGCCTTGGATTAGTAAAGAATATTGTGACTTAGGTAACTATGGCGCAGGCAACGGGCAACAGGCGTAACCAGCCCTGGAGGTATGTACATACAGTACCCAGGTACCTAGCTGAGAGGTAGGTCGCGTTGGCAGCCACAATTGTGGCACCCCGCACCTGCAGCGCGCGCAAAAAGCCTTGACAACTGTCCAGCAGCTGCAGGCCAGCAGCAGCGCCCCTCAGTCCATAAGGGTAGGGACAGTTCTATAGGTGCAGGCAAGGAGTAGTTAATAGGCGGCATGGTTGGATATAAACTTCAAGGCTGGCCATCTGGTAGGTACCATAGCAGTGCATGCTTGATACTTCATAGCACTGAATTTCTACCCTCGTTCCATTTCCTTGAAACACACCAACTCTGCGATACTATAGTATGCATATTGCCAGGTGGAAGACAACCACTATCCCCGCCACCGTCAACGTTGCCATGTGAGTGGAACTACATAGTAGCTTCGCTGTATTATGCACATCAAGAACTCCATGTCGATGAGGCCAATGAAAGGGCTCTCTGGTTTCCCCAGGTTGATCCTCACCAACGTTCTCTTACAGATTTCGTAAAACTGGTCTGACATGTTAGCGAGGTAACCTGCCTCCTGGGTACCTTACCCAGAATGATGGAGATGACCCTTGGATGCCGGAAATTATTTGATTCGAGATTTAGATATTAGCGGTACCATCCGGAACGCTACACTGGCTCCTCCATCATGTGCTCCGGCTTCTGTGATAGCAGCATAAAATAGCTGCTGCACTTGTTTATAAAGCCTCTGTCTACCGACCGCGCCTCATTGATTCGAACCTTTGGTAAACGAGAAGAAGTCGTCATTTTTCATAAGCGTTTCAATGGCTCAGTATCAAAATCTTTTGGGGCTATTTTAGCTGCTTATGAATCAAACCATGGAGGTCGCCGAGGTTCACTTTATCTAGTTACCTAACTTTCTATACTTCGTACCCATACCCAGTCTTCAATTTGATCGAACAGGTCGTTCCTTGCTCGTATCCATAAGGCGGCGCGCACACCACGGCTAGTATGGCCCATCTATAACCATGTCAAAGTTTATCGTGGTGATATGCCTAAGGCAAAGGTTAAATCACCCTAAATCGAATCCTTGCTAATCTTCAGATGCTCGATATTCAGCTTCAAGGGTACAGATCGCTCTGACGGAGACCTGTTCACTATCCTTCGCCAATGATGCTGGGCAAAACTGTAAAGGCAGCTAATCAGCTTGTCAAGTTGTGAGTGGTATCGTAGGGAGCTGCTCGGCTTGATCACTTGTGTTCTAGACACGCTATGATTTCATCGACCATCGACGATATTGCTAGACTGCCGGACGGCGGCTACGACGTATGGTGGAGAAGACTTCGGTGCGGGCAAGAAAAGCTCGGATCGCTCGGGAGAACTACCATAAGACGTTGGACGACCGTCAGCATACATATTCCTTGCTATAGTGGTGTTCTGGTATTATAGTTCACCAACCGAGCGAACTACCTCAGACGCTACTCTAGACCGGCCCTAATTGTGCAGAAGCCGCGTTTGAAGGCATTGAGCAATCAGGATGCGAGTTTGGTAATGGGCAACTACCTAGCCTGCTAGCGGTAGCTATTGTAAACGCAAGACTCGCCAAGTGAGCCCATTAGGTATCAGACGCAGACAGGGTTACAAATCGTGGTGGTACCGTGCCTGGCTGATCGTTACTATTAGTTAGGTCCAACTCGGTAGCGGTAGCGTTGTGTGCGACAAACAGACAACCCCTCAATTCACGATAGGTACCTCCAGTTCCTATGTAAGTTACTGACAGGAACGTATGGCTAGGGTCATAGCGAACCTTGTTTGCTAGGGCCGAAGCTTGGTGAACGAACGCGGAGAACCATTCTCGGGCCTCCAAGTTGCAGCCTGAAGAAGACCAATTTAAACTAGCTACCCCTCGAGCTCTTTCATATGTCTTAGTAGTCCGATGTTAGTCTTCAAAGTCTTCAGAGTCTTCAGAGTCTTCAGAATGTTTGCGTCTCGCCCGCCCGCCTACCTACCTGGTCCTCTCGCCAAACCCACTCTGGGTTCCGTGGAGCCAAGAGGGCCCGATGTCCTACATACATACATGGATGCATTACATACAAATTAGGTATGTAACTCATCCGCTGCCTGCCATTACCAAACGCCCAGCGAGGATGAAAATTTGTTTCAAGGTGCCGATCGCGAGCCTAGCACTAGTGGCTACCTGCATGCGCGTAATTGCGCGTTATGACCAAAATGGCATGGGAGAGAAAAGAAAGTGACGGCCAACTCTCAGGTAAGGTCCTTCATACATGGTGAGTCTGACGCGACTGATAGAGGCACGCCTCGAGGTCCTCGTCCCGCACTGCTGAGTTCAGCTGGGCTGTGAGATACTACATACCTGCACATGTAATCTTCTTGACCGTCAGATGTCCAGTAATATGCAGGGGTAGGTGTTTATAAATAGTTGTAGACTATATACTACGTACATAGATAGATAGTCTGTGTATTAGTAGGTTAGGCTTGAAGTCTCGAGGGTATTTCCAGACTTTGGAACATCAAGGCATGAGCATCGACTAACTAGACTATATGTATAGTCTAACGGCATGGGCGGGTTCTCACTCACGACGCTATGCCATAGTGCATATTGCTGATATTTCGAGAAGCTTCTTCAAGTCGGAAGTCAGCGGCTCTCGAATCACCACGATGGGCTACATAGTACTTCAGTTTTCCGGTTACATTTCATCCCATTTGTTTGTAACTTGTATCGTTGAAAGGTTCAGCAAGACAGGGTTGACAGGGATTCCGCAGATCGTCGCATTTCCGGGGCTGTAACACCACGCGCTGATTTGATATTTCAGTCCCAGATATCTATCCATCCCATGTGTGAAATAGCGACGCCAGACAATACTCGGCTAGGGACTTGCTTTCCTTTTTCTCTTCCCTTTTCGCTGCTTGTTGCGGCAGGGCCTCGTTCAATTAGACATCATCCAATGTTGGATAGAGTCCCGGTTCCCACATGAGATTCAAGTCGCAGAAAATAGGTAACTCACGCATCGATCAAGCTTGAATATACCTGTGAAAATGGGATGCAATGTACTGTCCAATACAGTGTCTGCATGAGAATATGCAACGTAAGAAATTCCTACATAAAGATCACGCACCAATCAAGGTCACTTCGGAATCTCAGATCTTAGCAGCCTTAGCCTTTAGGTCCCTGGCCCGCTGCAGCCCAAAGCTGCCTGCCCAATTATCCGCCAGTAACCAGTGCTAGGATCCGGAGTGACGGTATGTATACAGGACCAAACTTGGCAACAATGAAACAGTGCAAATGTCGTAGAACGCGAAAAAGGAAAGGGGGAAAGAAAAAGGAAATGCTAGATTACTCCATTGACACTCGTTGACTCTCTAGACATGAAGTTTTCAACTTGGCATCAGTCTCCTAATAAACATTATAAGGTTCTGCTCATACCTATCGATCGGGTTTATAGATGACGGAAGTGCGGTTACTTCAGCTAACGGCTGGTTGGTCTTTGCAGTGAAGCTTGAACCTGAAGTTAGTTAGAAGTTAGCGGGGCCAGCACCGGCCGACACATACGCCCGACAAGCCCGACCACGCTTATTATGTATGTCCGTCGGTTATTGCACCACAAAAACCTGGAGTTGAATTTAACAAACAAGCAGAAGTCACAAAACAACTTTCCGACAGATGGGCATGCGTGATACTAATAGTTGCTGTTTGCCCACTCTGGCTGAAGTCATGATATGATTATAAGGACTCCGTTCCAATCCATTTGTTCTATTATTAGTTGTATCTACCTCTCCAGCTGGATCCTAATGTCTGTAGTAGTAGCCCTCTGCTGGAAAAGTGTAGGTCCTTATGTACGCAGGCATGTTCGCACCCTTGTTGAAATGTGGCTTTTCTCGGGATGACGACACTGAAATGAATGTTGTGGAGATCGACTCAGAAATTGCTGATAAACCCCACAAACATCGGGATTCGGGTGACTCTGAATAAATTACCTACCACGTGTGTTGTTTTCGCTATATACCGGCTCATGAAATACTCGCTCTGGCAAATGATTATTTCTTACTGGTTGGGTTTGTACTCCTTGTTCTTACAAATGCGTGCTTCACCCCTATATGGCTTATATATGGCGAGTATCATGGACTATCATCAAGTACAAGGTAAACGAATTCTACCTTAGTTACTTCATCAATGACATGGCTACACGCACGCCATTACTGCGCCTACCCGTGAGTCGCCAGTGCTCTACAGCGCCTGATAGCTACCTAGCTACCCAGCTATATTGCTTGGCTACATACCTACGTAATTTCTGAAGCACACGTTTTCTAGGGCCACACCCTAAGCTATAGCCCATGGGCCATAGCCATAGGCGACTTAAGATTTGATCTTGCACTTGCTCCCCCTTACGTCCTTGTCCGCGCAATTTGCTCGGTACTGTACCTCACAATATATACATCTGAGACATCACCGCCCGCACCTGTAAAAACTTGTTGTATGTATATCACACACAACTGCATGTTGAGTTACCTGGTTTTCTTCCCTCGCCGTCTCTGTCTGTGTTTTTCCCGATCACTGTGTCTGTATCTTGCCCGGGCCGAATGCTAGTTGAAGCCATTCAAGCTTCTGCCAACGTCAAGCTAACTCGATGCTGAGGCATATATTGTCAGACTGCAGGCCATCCGGCAATTGCATGACTTCATGTTAAACCCTATGCATATGTAACTGACTTGCTCAACCATCACTATAAATTTACAGCCCTGAACGTATATTTCTCCGGCAAGTCGTACGTAACAGGTAACTGCGTATAGAGTTGCCGTTGCCCCCTTGACACACTCAAGTAACTGCGTCCTGGATAGAGTTATGGTGCTGTTGCAACGGACACCGTGCCCTCCACTGGCTGCGTTATAATTATGTGCTACGGTACGGTACGGACATGTACAGTGCTGCATGGGAGGGGCTTTTTTGGTTACCTGTCGGCGTACAAGACAATATAACTAATATACACACACATACACACATACACACGCATCCTCGCTCTCACTCTCACTCTCACACACAACAACTGGTTTGCTGTGTCTGCTTGCTATACTACTTACTCACTTACTTGCTTTAGCGTAGCAGGCTCGCTAGCGTGTCAGATAGCGGGCACACGATGGGTCCTTTTTTGAGTTCAAGGTTGCGCCGCGCTTCTGCTCTCGCAGATGATGGTGCGATCCACTCTGCCACTCCGGAACAGTGGGAGACGCTTGGCTTGGGGAAAAAAGCCCTTGGGAACTTCCCTGTCTCGTCTCTTCCCTACTTCGTACCTCTAACGCTAAGCTGCTAAACTGTACCTAAACCACTTAACCCTCTCCACCCGAGGCCGATTTAGATTCCACCAAATTTTCTTTCCCACTCTCACCATCATCCACACCCAGAGCAAACCAAGCCAGCACTATCGTTGTCGTCTGCTTTTGTTTCTTGCTTGTTGTGTGTTTTCTCTTCTTTTCTCTTACTCGCACTCTCACTCTCACTCCTATCCCTCATTTATTTCCCTTCCCCCCTTCCCCCCCCCCTCGTTCTCTTGAGAATCCGTAATTGAGCTACACACCCCTCCCTTCCGAGTCAGCACTGGTCTCCCACCCCCTCCTCCTCCATCTCGCCAACTCGAATTCCCGTTGCGTGCGTTTGTTCGAGAGGCATCATCATCATCATCTTTTTGTGTGTGCTTGTTGTCACTTGGTGTGTGTGTGTGCCTGTAAGTGTTGTGCGTGTGCGTGCTTGCAGCCCACCTCGGTAGCCCAGCCCGTCCGCCCGTCCCCTTGAGTCTATCGGATCGTCGCAGCAGTTCCACTTGCGGGCTTTGCCTTGACCAAAATCTTACGGCCGAATTCTATTTTCTAGGCGCAACGCGACCTTAACGACGACTCGGATTCCGAAACGCAATTGTTGTTCTTACGCAGAAAACGTCCCATCCTTCCTCCGGTTTTCTACTGCTGGCGTTGATTAAGGCGCTCTGTGTCCACTACTTCGCAACGTTGTATGAGCAAAAGTCATATTTGGTGTCCAAAAGTGAGTGTCTTGTTTCCTTATTCAGTTTCCTTTTCTGCTTCACTTGACCTACACATGTGTGGGATTCTCGGCGTTCAAGATCGCCCAATCATGCGGGCGCCGGTGTTCTCAATTTCTAGACCTCAGCAGCGCCCTATATACGAGAGAAAACTCGCCATGGCCAAACCCCTTGAGACGTAAAGACAACTCCAACATAGCGTAAATGCGCCTCTGCGCAGGAAAGGAATGCCTTGTATATTCACGACTTAAGTCCGAAACTGCGTCATCGAGCGCATCCTAAAATCTGCGCATCGGGTTGCTTCCCAGGGATATAACAGAAAGAATATGAGCAACCTCTCAGAAGGCTCAACAGAGGGAGGGTTCCGGTTCCGAGGCTGTTCAGAAATTGTTGACCTTGCGCAACCAATTGATGTCATGCCCCGCATCCCAGCAATCTTCGTGCTAAAGTCGCATCTGTCGCCTCGATTAAACCCGGGCCTTAACAATCTTTTGGCGATCGGCCCCACTCCCGACCCTACCCCCTTTTCCGACGACAAACTGCAGACATAACCGATGATTCACAGCTTTGCTTGGGGGCGACCTATGGGAAAGGTCAAGCAGAAGGTCGGCATAAACATATCGTATACAAATACATCCGGATCAAAACCACTTATACCACCGATCATTGCACACGGCCATGCCACTCTTTGCGTGGACCTTTCCAGGCGCGTTCAAGTCCGCGTGCGAGCCAGCACGAACTCCTCAATAAAGACTCTGCACTGCTATACAATTGGACTTGACCAAATCTGTATCTTGCCCGGCGTCACGACCCTCTGTTGCGACGAAACCGAACTCTCCCATCAAGACCCCGGCCGAATTCAACATGCATCCTAGCACGGCTTAGCCGCTAGCTGTTCTGGATTACTGCCACGGGCAACTGAGGCGGAGGAGTCGCCATGAATCTACCGCAACTGACGGATCGAGTAGATGGTGCAGACTCCAGTGCAGAATGGTGGTCTGTTTGGATATTATCTATGTCCTGCGATCCTTCGACATGCCTCCATAATCTGGCATAAAACACTTCGCTCGAGTGCATCCCTAATTCTGGCCACCACTTACAACCTCGATTCCGCCCGCCTCCTTCACTCAACAGTAAGCTTCTATAGTGGAAATGAAGCGAAAGTGTGTAGAGACGATTGAGGTGTACACTGTCGCCAGCGCTACTTTATGGGTTTTGGGACCATCATTTTTGAGAAAGCTGCGGCGGTAAGCAGGTTTTTCGGCTGTCAGGCTCTCGTAGCTTCTCAAAATATACGCCAAGAGACGTCCTCATCAGATAGCTGTCGTCTGCCACCCTCCGCAGATGAGCCCGTTCGAAGAATTGACGTGCTCGGGATTTGGTCACCGCTTTGGCATTCAGAAGCCTATCTCTCAAATGCATTCAGCATATATAGCTGAATCTCCTTCAGAGGTATGTCTGCCAGCCCATCACAATCTCCCCGGGGAGTGCCACACCCATAATTGCACACCATTTCAGATTTCCCATCTTAACCCAGTAACAACGATGCATACATATCACGCTTTCTCTACATGGCAACTCTTTGAGGGCATTTACTTACAAGTTCGTCAAGATGTTAGCATGTCATCTCCATCGCCTCTGGGGGCCCCTTTACCCAAAAATGGGCCACAACCAAGCATTGGTTGCCCGTGGGGCCTGAGCCAGTGACTGCATCCACCAACTGTTCACACCTGTTGCTTGCCACTTGATCAGAAACCATTTCAACTATGGCTGGAAGGTTTCAGAGCCGACGACAGGTATCGTCAGACTAAGCATGGGGCCTTATATCATCCGGTCTTTACTATGAAAGTCCGGGTCTGCAATATAGACTGACCGTCGTCTTTCTTGCTTTTGGACTCGGGGCTCATATCATCGACCGCATAGAATGCTTACAGCCCGTTTCCCGGAGCTTGAACGCCGAATTCGCACACGTGTTTCGTGTACTTTCAGTTAGCCATGTCATCGGTAGTTACTTATTTTTCTCTTATGCAGGTTTCCGATACTGAAGTTATCATCTTTACGTTGTATCACGATTGCACGTTTCGATTCTTATCTAAATCGATCAAGTATCTACGAGAATCCTTTCTAGGAGAAACGGAGAAGTTCTACACAGGGCCTCGGTTCTTGACGTTTGCATTCCCAGCTATATTCGAAATCGAACAGCTTCGGGCGTTGGCGTTCATTCCTAGAGTCTTATCAGAGGATCTAAATACTCGCACCTGGTGCACTCGTCTAAGTGAGTATTTCTCTTTGTCTCTGTGCAGGAGTCTTTTACCTTTCACCCGCACATCAGAGATGGCATAGCGCTCTGTGCCGAGATGGTCTTCATGGTCTTTCACCCCAAATACTCTATTCCTAAGCTTGAATGGTATGGTTTAGTCAAGGACTAATGGTTATCCAATATTCACTTGACCACCATGGCTCTACCACTTTGTCCGTGTCTATTCCGTCTCTATAGACCAAGCTTGTCCTGTCCCGAATCCCCCCTTTTCGGTTGTGCTCCATTTGACTTAATCCAGAGGATGACATACGCTAACCTGTGGTTCACTTTCAGCACTTTGACAAGTCGTCAAATCCACAGCTTCAGGCCAGAACTACTGGATCTCCACACAATCGGGTTTCTGATTAGGTATGTTATTCTTGCGTATTACCGTTTCAACACCATCATCACTTTCTTGCCGTCATTCACTACCGCATGAACTTTTTTGCTGGCCTGTGCAAGTGCACTTCCGAGGGTCAACCTAGCTTTATAGGCGGCCCGCAATTTCAGGGGTCGGCGAATCTCACCCGTCGGCCAATCTCAGGGGTCGGCGAATCTCAGGGGTCGGCGATGGCAACTTGACTAGGTTCCAGTCTGTCTTTGACTGCATAATCCCATAGTCAACTTTAGGGTACTCATGGTCATCAGAATCACCCTAATTTTATGCTACCATTCTCACCTCCATTGCTCCTCCCCAACCTGGTCGACCCTGACCCGCGTTTGAAGATTTCTAGCACTTCAGCCTCTCTATCTCTACTATCCACACCTTCCTCCACATTCCATCCTACAACATCTACAACCACTTCCTAGCCTTTCCCTACTACGGAGATCAGAAAGGTTTGTGGCCCCGTCTGTGCTGGGTCTTGTGGTCAAGTTCATCCTGCACCTCCGACCTTCTATGCTCTAGTATCAGCACACCACTTGATTTCCTAAACACTGGGTTGAAATTTCGCCTTGCCTACTCTACTCCCCAACCTTCCCACAACCCTTTCGCCTTCTTGGCTAGTAATTAGCACTTCGCGATTTTTGCCAACCCTGCATCGGAAGCAATTCTAATATCCGCCAGATCGCATAGGTACTCAGGTTTCGACAACTGCTACGCGGATTACTATCTTCCAAGGATATTAATTTTCTGGTAGGTCACTTTTGACAGCAAGTGCATCGTCCCATCGTTCCATGCCATTTCATTCTTTACCCAAATCATGTAGTACCTTGTTGTCCATACTCGAGAAAATCTGCACAGATTTCCTGCGGTGCTTTCGACTACTACCTTGATCATCGAAACCACACGCACACCTTCCCATTCCCTTTCCTACACCAACCTTTTTGTATCCTGCCCTTCAGCTGTAATCAAGGATTGCATTTTCCCCCATCCCACTTCGCCCTTGGCAATCACAACGCCCTTCCTTCTAAACATCTTCTCTGCTTGTGAAGGTATCCCGCGAATCCTGGCCATCTTATTGATTCCAACTTCGTAAGTCTTGCACATCCTACCTTACATCTTTACCATCTGTGTTCCCTGACACCCCATCGCTTCCCTCACGAACCTCGGGATCACTCACCTGTCGGGCAGCAGATCGCTCTGCTTCCTCTCCAAATCAAAACCCTCCGCGTATATCTGCATGCCACCTTCCCACTTGATTTTCCTCCCTGTGATACACGCTTTTATTCCTATTTCGGTCTGAAGCATTCTGTTTTGCGGCCTGCCTACCCTCTCTTCTAAATACAAGACACACCCATACCTGATTTACATTTTCCCACACCCTTCTACATTTCTTCTACCTTTCTACTCCCATTTTGTCCCTTTATGACATGAACAGTTTCGTGGAATGCCGCCTTCCCTTCCGTACTTTGCCGTACATTTCCGCAGCTCTTGAACCTAGCTGGACTTACCAGCTTAGTTCACAGGCTAAGCTACACTAGTTGTACCCTTCTGCCCTAAACAAACCCACAAACACAGTTCATCTCTTCACATCTTTTCACACCAACTCCCAATCTGGATCACTCTCTGGGCACATCATTAATATCTCTCAGATACAGGAAAACGGGCTACTTCGAACTTCCTAAACTACAGAGGTATTTCGGCACCTAGTAAGTATCTCTGCCATGTTTCGCTGCATGAACTTGACCGTCTTGATATGTTTCCCCCCAAACCCAGAATCCGAATAGATCGAGCCCTGATGCCGAATAACCCTTAGCGTCATTTCCCAAAACGGACTAATTGACCCCTAAACGGATTCATATATCCCCTGTCCCCAAGCCTCTCCCCTATCTAGCCAGTGTTCTCCCTCTCCCCTCCCACCCAGCTAACCATCAGTATTGCACCAGGCAACAATGGATCAATACAACTCCTTCCCAGGCAAGCCCACTTCGAATGGCTCGGGCTCTCAAGGCGATGCCGGCTCGCAAGGAGCTGGAGTCCCGGGTGTGCCTCCCACCGGTCTTCCCATTGCCCCCAACGGCCAGGGTGGTGGCGACGTCGCTCCAGGCTACCCGACGGCCGATTCCGCTCGCCAGACTCTCTGGTAAGTATATTATGCTCATATCCACTCCTGCAAGATGCCTTGAGAGATTATATCTAATGTATGCTAGGATGGGCGAGCTTGCTGGATGGATGGACGAAGGCTTCATCCGCTCTGTCTACCAGTCGTCGATGAACGAGAATGTCAACGTCAAGATCATCAGAGACAGACACTCCGGGTATGATTCCCAGCATGTGATTTCTGCGTCTCAGAGTCCCCGGCGTTTGATTTTTGATCCTCAGTACTACTATCAAGCCCCGCATGTGCCTTCTCCGCAGGGCTTTTATCACTCTCCTTCATACCCCGTTCATCGTAACCATTTGCGTTCTTCTTTTGCACCGACTGGTTACTCATATCCTCGTAGAAACGCGGGCTACTGCTTCGTGGAGTTCCAAACCCCAGAGGCTGCGCAGAAGGCCCTCCAGCTCAACGGCACTCCTGTCCCCAACTCTGATCGACAGTTCCGTCTCAACTGGGCCTCAGGTGGCGGCCTTGTCGACCGCCGTGACGATCGTAGCCCCGAGTACTCGATCTTTGTCGGCGATCTTGGCCACGAGGTCAACGAGTTCGTCCTGGTTGCACTCTTTCAGGCTCGCTTTGCCTCCTGCAAGAGTGCTAAAATCATGACTGACCAGCAAACCGGCCAATCTAGAGGGTACGGTTTCGTCAGATTCTCTGATGAGCAAGATCAGCAGAGAGCGCTGGTCGAGATGCAGGGCGTGTACTGTGGCAACCGCCCCATGCGTGTGTCTCCTGCGACCCCTAAGAACCGGTAATTCCCGCCCCTCCCCCCTCGACGGCTCTACGGATCTAACTTGTTATTTAGTGGTCATCAAGGTGGCGCTCCCCCGTTCCAGCAATTTCCCGGACATCAGATGCCGCAGCCGCCCCCTCAGCAAATGCATGGCGGGATGTCTCACCCTTGGGTCCAACAACAGCCTGGCTATGGCTACCCTCAGCAGGCTCAAGGAGCAGCCACTCCTTTCAACCCTCTTGCAATGAACCAGTTCACCGATCCTAACAACACCACTGTCTTCGTCGGCGGCCTTTCGGGCTACGTAACCGAAGATGAGCTACGATCGTTCTTCCAGGGGTTCGGCGAGATTACTTACGTCAAGATTCCTCCTGGCAAGGGTTGCGGTTTTGTCCAATTCGTCCATCGTCACGCGGCCGAAATGGCCATAAACCAAATGCAGGGTTACCCTATCGGTAACTCTCGCGTTCGGTTGTCATGGGGTCGCTCTCAAAACAACTCTGGTGTAGGTACCCCGTATCGTCCTGCACCCCCGCCTCCGCACTATTTCCCTCCTGGACCTCCTGGACCTCCGGGTCCTGGTCCTGGTCCCTTTGGAGGCCCTGGTTTCGGTGGCAGCGGTCATCAAGGTCCTCCTGGCGGTTTGGGCCCTCAGGTGTGTAGATTTTGATTTGAGTATTGAGTACACGGGCTAATGCAGCTGTAGTAAAATCTTGACTACGACTTAGCATTCCGGCGTCCTGCGTTCTGGCGTTTGGGCACGATGGTTTGATCTCTGGCATCAATATCCTTGGTTCTGCTTCGTCTCTTTTCTCGATCCACCCTACATGGCGGTGCTCCGAGATGGGTCTATAGTGGATCATCGAGTTTCTCCACCGGCGTTGATTTACGTCGTTTGCACGGGTCGGCGCTCTTTCGTGGGACGCATGTACGAATTGCATCGATACGTGTCAACGAATCTCGAGGAACGTTTCTATTCTTTTCACGCAGCACTGACTTACGCGTCCTTGCCATACATTCCGCAGCATCTCGTCGACTCTCTCCACAAGCTCGGCAACGCTGTTGTCTGCTATGGTATCGACATTTTCTTTCTTGCCCCTTCTCGACCTTCAGGCCCCACTGCATATAATATTCCACCTCACCTCGACCATTTTCGTCATCGTATCCGCGAGGATGTGATTGATATGTCGAGGAATGATAGGCCCCTAAGGTCTTTTCTTCGCCCCATTTCCTGGCATGGATCAACCTATCGACGATACCCCTTGTTCGCCTGCGTTTGCACTGCGTTGGAGGATCTCTGCACTCGACTACGATGGTCATGAGGGTGGATGGAATGGGATTATTTTCCAGTGGTTTCGTTTCGCCTGAATGGTTCGGGGTGCCTGTCGCACATTCCGCTACCATTGCGGATTTTCTTTGTCTTCCGCTAGTCATACATTGCGATCGCGTTTCATAAGTTCGTTTCTGCTGTAGTTTGCCTTGTGACCATACTGTTTTGTCTTGTGTTCTGTCGTCCGCCTTGACTTGGACTGTATGCATCTCTGCCGATCCTGTCTGCTGCTGTTTGGATTACCTCTTATCATGATCTCTAGTCCTATATTCGTGTGTTTGTAATGTAAAACAAGGGTAGAAAGCTCGCCCGAAGATATCCTGGATGGTTTGATTTAGGCGATGTTTATGGGATGATGGGATGAAGACGTTTGCTATGACTCTGGATATGGGAATATTGAGTATTGATGTTCAATACAAATCTTATGAATGCCTACATTGATGTTCAAATAACTACTACCGCTATCTTATGCTACCATACATGATTATATGTTTACATCGGGTAGTAACACATTGCAGGTGACGACCAGTAGATATATATGAGCATGTGTGGCGTTCGAGTAGGTACCGAATACCTTCAGTGCCTTGTTGAATGTGAATGGCTCGGGCCAATCTTCAGGACCATCAAATCCAGCATCGACGACCATCCCTAGTACGTCTCCAAGTTACGGAATCGTTGCATACCTATCACCGCTTCCATTCTCACCATTTGAGGCCGGGCATCGGTTAGTCCGCATTTTGCCGTTGCTCGGGGGGGGGGGGGGGGGGGGGGGGGGGGTAGAAGACGGAAGCTCTCGGATGTTCCTAGGCAAGTAAACCTGTTTGTATCCTTTCTATACCTTCCTGGTTGTTACGGACATCAAGAAGCCAGGGCGCTGCTTTCTGCCTCCCTGCTCGCCCACCTGGAAGATGGGCACCAGTATCGCAATGCCCCGTTCCTACCCCTAGTCTTCCTTCGTCTTTACCCTTGCTTCTTGTAGCCACTCTGGTTTCTAACGAACGGCTTTACCAGGTAGATCGCCAGAGCCGCAAGGGACGCCCACCAAGACCCATTTCCTTAAAATGACGTTCTCCCGTTACATCGACGCTTCCTGCCATGCGCCTCGTTAATATACACCTAGCCTCGACTACGATTTCTTGCTTGATACCGTGGATGTATCTCCTTTCTTGCCAGGACGAGAACGACAGATATACATGGCATCACTAAAACTGCGTCGTGCAGCTGTAACATCTGTATTCGTTTGCTCTACTTTGGTCTATGTTCCAGAGTATCATACTTCAGCGCTATATTTTTTCTCCAATTGGTTGGTTCCGAGTTCTTCTACCTTGGAGCTTCAGTTAGTATTTCATACGGTATTTATCTTCATATCCGGTTCAGCGAGGCCCTGTCAGTTATCATACAAACAGGATAAACCCTCTCCTGCATATACTCTACCTTATCTTGGTATCGCATTTTGCCCATGGCTCCGAATACGTAGTCAATCAAGAGTGAAACCAGAATCAGATTCATGTCCCCCTCCCCGTCCCTAGACTACAGAAGCTGCCCTCTACTCCTTATATATCTACCTGGCTTGGGTTACCTGTAAACCTAGTGCTCTCTTCCAAACTGACTTTTCTCCTCCGGCTCTAGGGGCGACACTGGCGACACCGGCGATACCTCCGACATCCGACTGAACCCTCCTCCCACTCCTCCTACCCCTCCCCTCGGCGTGTTGTTCAGCCCCGGCCCACCGTATATCGTCCACTCGGTCGCCCCCGCTGGCGCGGGCGTGTACGGCGGGCTAGGCGTTTCCGGGCGCTGTGGTGGGAAGAACGGGGCAGCCAGAGCCGCCGTTGACGGGTCATGGCCATGGCTATGGGGTGAAAGGGCGTGGCTGTGCATGTGTGCTTGTACGGAAACCATCCCAGCAGCAGTAGGTGCTGCTGCTGCCGCCGCCGCTGCCATGTCACTGTCCCTATCTCGACCCCTGTCGCTGTTGCTCACGCTGCTGCCGCTGCCCACCGTCGCCATCACCGTGCTCCCGTCACCACCGCGGCCGCCGTGGCTAGCACTGCTCCCGTCCACCGTAGTCGCGGCGGTACGTTCACTGATGCCATCATGTCCCAGCACCTTGGCCTCACCACCATCACCACCACCACCACCATCACCATCATCACCGCCACCCCGCAACCTCGCTCCCCCGTTCCCCACCCCCCGCTCCCTCTCCTTCCGCAGCCGCCTCACCTCGCCCCAGACCGACGCCAGGAGCCACAGCACCCAGACGACGGCAGCGACGACGGCGTAGGCGACGACAGCCGGCGTCCCGGCCCGCGCTAAGCCCAGCCCCAAGCCCCCGTTGATGATGCCGAGCGTGACGGCGAACCGGCCCAGCCAGATGTGCGCGTGCGACCAGACGGTGCGGCGGCCCAGCCGCTTGAAGCGCGCGTGGTGCACGAGCCCGAGCGCCGGCTGCAGGGAGAGCAGGACGAGGACGACGAGGCCGAGGATCGGGTGCGCGTTCGTTCGGAGCTGTGGTGAGTGCGTGGGGCGTCAGATCAATATACGTGGCCGAAACGCAGCATTTCCTCCTCCTCCTCCCCTTTCCCTGACCGCCTATTGTGTAGGAGGGCTAAGAAACAAGGGAGCGAGGCAACCCAGCCATCGAGTCGTCTATGGAACAGAACAAAAAATGGAACAGAACTCACCAAACTTTCCCCGCCAGTGAACGACTTAGCCATGCTAACGAGGTACAGCCCCAGCACCGCCGCCGCGACGAACGTGATGTACCCGACGACCTGCGTCAGCGCGTGGACGAGCCAGGCGAGCCGCCCCGGCACGACGCGCACCAGGATCGCGCCCAGCGGGAGGAGGCCCACCATGGCCACGGCCGCCAGGATCCCGTGCACCTCGCGGAGGTGCACGGCGCCGGCATTCTGGCTCCCGAAGCCGCCGCCGCCGGCCCCTGCTTCCGCCCCGTAGGGCGAGGAAGGGGATGATGGGGATGGGAACGAGGAGCCGCTGCCCCCCGGAGAGCCGTTTCCGTTCCCGAACCCGTTCCCATTGCCGCTGTTTCCCGTGTTCCCGTGCCCGGCGCCGCCATAGGGGTAGTTGCCGCTGCCGCTGCCGCTGCCGCTGAAGCTGGATGGCGTCGGCGATGCCGAGGATGATGGGACGGCGCTGCTGTGAAACCAGGGCGGCTTGTATTGGTAGTTGTTGTTGCTGTCGCTGTCGCTGTCGCCGCCGCTGCTTGGGTTCTGGTCTCTGAAAGGGGGCCATGCGTGCGCGTTTGCTACTACTATATCCAGAATATTAAGCCCACCAACTCGATTTATATCCGACTCTACCTCAACGATTTGTTAGACTTACCACTGAAAAATAGGCAGGCATACAAAAGAAACACCACCGGGTGTTGCACCAGCATCCGCCTTTTTACCGGCGACGGTGACGACGGTGACGACGACGACATGATGCTAGTGGCTCGCTCGACTGCTCTAGAGAGAAGAGGAGGAAATGATACAAGACGAGACTCACGGTCGTTCTTTCGTCCAAACCAAACCAAAGAAAGACTTTGGGGACGTCAGCTTAGTTATGAAACAGTCCAAAGCATAAGAAGACTGATTGTATTTTCTCTTCCCCATAGGCTGGTTAGACTAGGTACCTCCCCATGTATTATATGGCTACCTACTTGCCTACTCTATCTACACATGTACCGAAACGGTAATACCCAGTAGTATCACCTCCGACGCACGTACCCGGTGCGGAGGGGAGAGGGGCGGCAGATACATAAACAAGACAATAAACTCTCGCCCCTTTACTTTACCTCTGCATTGCATCCCACATCACTACCGCCGAGAACATGGCATTGGCTGGTTAGGTAGGCATGTAGGTATGACGCAGTTTCTGTGGTGGCTCGGAGCTGCGCTTGGGGATGTGCGTTGTGCGGTGCGGTGCGGTGTGGGCTAGGGGGCGCACGCACGACTTGCTACTTACTGGTTGGTTGGTTGGATGCCTGGCTGGTTGTGACCCGAGATTTTCCACAAGCCATATAAGATCACACAGGAGGTATAGCAGCAAGGCTTTCCTCGGGACCGAGGAAATGGGGGGGCAGGGGGGCAGTGCCAGGGAGGGAGGGGTTACTTGATGACCAGCTCACAAAAGCAAGCTGCTAGACTGTAAGAAGAAGTCAAAATAAGAGAAATAAAACCCTCGTGTGGCTTTGCTCCCCCCTCCAAAATTGGAGTGTATAATTATTAATTACCTGTCTTGGACAATGTGAAAAGGGGAAGCTTGTTTGAATTTGATACGCACTTTGATGTAACGAAATGTAATGAATGGCAATGCGTTGCTCAGCCCTACGAAAATGACGACGTTTGTGTAGCATTCGAAGGAGGCTTTGCTTCGCACACCGATAACTGCGATATTGACGTAGGAATGAACTCATGAAGAGGCTGGCTGGCTGGCTGGTTTCGATACCGCTCCTGTCGAACAGCGAGCGGCACGGCGGGATTCTGCGAGTAAGCGTTGTATTACGCATCAGTATCTGAGTCTGATATATATATATATATTATACCTGACACCATCGCGCCCGATCAATATTGTACGCCTCCCCCTATACTTGTCGTCGCATCAACAATCCTGTTGGATGAGCATGTAGTCATGATGTGCGGCTTTTAGGTTCGTTGATGCTCAAGTATTGGGTAATACTCAGATATAATTAGCAATTGAAACTTTGCTCTCCCTCCGAGAGAAGGATATCCCATAACGGTACCATATCTCAGTTAGGCTCAAGTCAAGTGGCCACCCTTATACTTCAGATAGTTAGACAGGCAGTATAAGGTAAATTATCCCAACCACCGTAAGTCTGAGTGCGATCGGACAGTTGAAACTTTCCTTCTTGCGTACCTAGCTTGGCCCACCACCACTTCGAGATAAAGCCTTTTGTTCGCACGTGCCAATGTTAACCCAAAGGGAGATTTTACATATAGACGAAGCCTAAAGGTGCGCCTTGCTGCAGTGGTAGTCCTCGGCCGGTGTGCCTTCACTACACAGAGGGGCGCAAGGGCAAGGGCATGTATCACGCAAGTAAGCAAGTACGTAGACAAATAGACTACTGGGCTGTACTGGGGTAAGGTGGTTACATAGCTTGAGGTAGGTAGAAGAGAGGTCGCTTTAAGCTTATACGCCGGCACGAGTCCAGGAGCTGCGAGTCTACACCAATATTAATCTACAGGCACCCCATATATACACATAGTAGGTATCTTCGTTCACCCATTCGCCCGTTCACCCGTCGCTTGCTTTCTTCCCTGAGGATCAACCGAATGTACTAGTTCTCAACGGCGACCTCGCTGGCGAAGGGCAAGAACGGAGAGTAGGCCAGTAACGAAGTGGAAACAAGCATTTGATATCGAAGATCGTGCGACGAACAAGGTACCGCCCGAACCATACGAATAAGTATCAGTGTAGCGAAAGGTAATTGACTCATAATGAAGAATAGCTTTTACAAAAGCGCGAGCTCACCTATTCTACCTACAGATTTTCATTGTACACGTGCATTGAACCCCCTTTCCCCTTTCCTCATTTCCCCTGACACCTGGTGGCTATCCGATAACCGTTTGATTGGACACCTTTTCCTTCCTTCATTCGTCCTTAACAATGAAATCGAAACCCCCGAATAGCAAGTATCGACCAACTAGGTACATCGAATAGCAACGTCCAAGTAAAACGCAACAATATCCCCTCTTGAATAATCTTACAATGTGCAAGGCCTCCAGCTGCTACACCGATTAACGGGAAACAAGTGTTTCTTTGCAATGATGATAACACCAGACATCGACATAGAAAACAGGCAAAGTTAGCGAGATGTTGATCGAGCAAGCCACATGCGGATCCAATACATCTCAAGCTTTGCAATCTCACTAGGACTTTTGGCGGATGCCTGGCCTCAACTGTCGGTCGCTGCGTCTGTTGAACCTGAACAGAGGTTGACCTCTATACTTGTTGGCTCTCTTCGCGAATCTGTTGCTGTAAGATATCATCCGGATCTGCACCCTGGTCTGCCGAAGGTGCTGTTCCCATGGCAGGAGTCGCAAACGGGCTTAGATCAGGTTTGTCCTTGGCCTGGTCTTCGTCGGTGCCTTCTAGGTCAGGCGTCGCAGCGAGGCCTTGCATGGCCCCTGCCTCCTGCCCATCATCTCTTGAAGGCAGTGCGAACATAGCATCACCGCGGTGCAATATGTCATTAACATGTGTCCGCAGGGCAACTTCCGCTGGAGACAGTTTGACGTGACGGTCAACTCTAGTACCGACTGTGACCTGTTAGCATATGGGCCTGCAAACCAAGATGTATCAGGGCTCTTACCAATGACACTCATGTAATCGCGGAAGACTGCATCGAATATACCCTCGACACGGTCAGCCATTTGCTTCTTGACAGAACGGCACATCGCCTCTAGCTGATCTTTGACAGTATCTGTGGCTTCACGAAACATGGTATGGCGGCTGGAATCAACGTGCCCCACCATGATCGTTTTCATACGATTGTATTGCCCAGCACCTAACTCATGTTAACATGCGCTTCCCTCTCCGGCATAGTGGGAAGTCGTGCTTACCGTGTTCAGCTGTGCAGGTTTCATATGCATACATCATCGCCTCCATAATGACTGGCGTGAACTCCCGGCTAGCATCTCGTTGAAGTTCGGTGATGGTAGCACGTAACATGTTTGGCAGATCCTCAAGTGTGCGAATGTGAGCCAAGATCTGATTACCTAGCGTATACAGTGCGCTGACGCTGGTGTTTCGTTGCATAGCTCTCGCACGCGCAGCTTCATGGAAGTCTTTGAGGAGATTCTTCGTCTTCGATGCAAATCCGGTCAGGATTCCCGGTAGCCGTCGTTGGAACGTTCGCTCCCATCCATTTGCTAGATTGCGTGAGATAGGATCGAAGAGCTCGGCATTGAAATCGCGCGCGCCAGAAGCACCAGAAAAGACACCATTGCGTCGAACAGTTGCCTTGTAGGTTGCCCTATCATACCGTTGTTAGTCGCTAGAAGAAAATCAAGAGTGGCACAACGATGTCAATTACCAGTATAGCCCCCCTTGAGATCTGTGAGCTCCCCAGGCCTCGGCTGTGCCCACAGCCTTATTCACAGCCTCGGGGATCAAGGCGTCGAAAGCGTCGTAGATATTTTCCGCGAGTGCTTCACGGAGTAGATTGGTTGATGCGTCCACAGTTGCTTCCAGACCCTATGTACTCGAGCCAGTTATTAGTGACATCTCATGATTGCGATGTGGAAATAGTGTACTGTGAGAGTCGACAGAAACCAGTAAGGTAAGCCGTGCCGCATACCTTCTCCAAGTCATCAAGAAGTTTTCTCAGGTGCATTTCCTCCCGTCGCTTCTCGAGGTCAGTCAGGGTGGATCGAGTGCTATCATTCGCGGCCCAAAGCTTCATCGAGTTCACGAGCTGGAGCAGGTCGTTCAGGAATCTACGACAGTGACTTGCTCGTCCCGCCTCGGTTAGTTTCCTGGTATGCTCTTGAAGCTTCGGAACCTCCGTATCGTCCACAGATAGGTAGCCATGACTTCGGAAATCGTCTTTGCGCAGTCTACCACTGAGCTTCTGGTATGCCCGACTGCTAACGCAAAAGACCGGTAGGCTGCGAGCTACTTCGTCGTAATCGCGAATGTCTTGATCTGGATCAAAAGCGGTATCATCCTCCTCGACCGCGTTCTCTTGATCGAGCCTAGAAGGGGATTAGCACATTCGCCTGGGGTATTGTTATATATGGTCGCTACTAGCAAAGGAAGCATATGACGGTATCAGAATAGACGACGAGGTGTGCACTTACTCTTTGATGCCCATCGCGAAATCATGCCTAATCGCCCTTCTCGAGTATTCGTTTCGTCCTTTGATGCAGATAGCCTTTGACTCGGCAAGCAGCTCTTCACGCTCAGCTTGCACACGCTGAATCTCGGTGCGCAGTTCACCCAACTCTCTATCCAATGCTTTCCTTGCCTCGCGGATTCTCTTCCGCTCCTGCTTGATAGATGCGAGCATCTTATCGATTGCATCTTCATCTAGAGGTTGGCGAGTCTCACTAGCCTGCGAGTTTTCCTTATCACTCGAGTCTGAATCGGAATCGAAAGAATCGTCGTCGACGTCAGACTTTCGGTTCTTGCGGCTTCCTGCGAGCTCTCCATCGCGCTTTCTCTTCTTCGTCTTCTCGGAGGGCGCATAGACCGTCTTACCCTCGGCAAGCTGGGACTGCAGTTCTTCCCAGATATCATAGGTGGCTTCGCAGTCATCGAGATTGTCGCCATATGCAGTTTTAGCCTCCTTGAGCTCGCGAACTTTCTTCTGCAACGCATCCTTTCTGTCCTTGAGATCTTCAGCTTGGTTCCAAGATTCGGAAATCTCCTCTTCGAGGCCAAGACTTTCGGCAGCTTCCGTGATTGAGATATCGTCGGTTTTGGAGCAGATGAACGAGACGGCTGAATATGTACCGTCGTACTTCAGTTGACGCTTGAAGGAGTCACCGAGCAAGGTCTTGGCTGTCTTGTCATCGACGGCACGTGTGATAGGGGCGACGATCCAGAGTCCAGTGCATGACTTCTGGTAATTCGCAGCAACTGCTGCACGAGCAGCATTTGAGTCTTGCACACCAGGCTATTCGGTCAGTCCATAACACCTTTTGCACTATGGAAGTAAGAAACTTACCAGATCGACGATGACAGCTCCAGTGGACAGGGCAGATGCCTTGGTGTAAATACGGACAACCTTGATCAGCGGCCAATACTCCATGGGGATGTTGCGCTTCTTGTGGTCGCTGCCGGTGACTTTCTCTTTGCTGTCGACATAATGCTGGAGGCGGTCATAGAGTGCAGAGGCCGACTCCTCATGCAACTCCTTGACTTTACCGAGTATACTTCGTACAGCGGGTTCATTGGCAAAAGACTCTGGGCTACCTTCCGCCAACATCTCTCTGGTCTTGGAGGGATAAACAGCTTTGAGTTTAGCGTAAGCGACAGCAGCATCGCTGTCGCCTACAGTAGCCTCTCGGGAAACTTGGCCACTACCATCCAGAAGATCACTAAACAAGATCTTCAGTTCGCCGACCCAGTCTTCTCGGCTGATGAATTCGATCTCAGCGCGATATAGCTGGCCAGGGTCCGTCGAGTGGTTGTAGGAAATCTCCGTAGGCGAGGCCGTACAAGCTCGCAAGCAGTTGGTGGGAAGAAGTCTTGGGGTTGTTAGCTTTTGTGCTTTGCGCTAATATAGTATGAAAGTGACGATAGCTCGAATGGCCTTACCTTTCTTCATCCAGAAGAGCATTGATGACACTTGATTTCCCAGCTCCTGTGTTGCCTACCACACCGACAACAGTGCGAGGTGGCTTAGCCCGACTCTTCAAGTCATTGATGATCTTCCGCCATTCATCGGTGTCTTCAGTGTCGAAATGCGAAAGAGGTTCAATTAGCTTGTCGAGTAGCTTGATGGCAACCTCGACGCCGGTCTCGAGGACCTCCGGAATTTGCTGGTGAACCAATTGCTCCAAGTAATCGGTCTCTTTGGGCCCATCGTGTGGGTCTGCCTCCGTACCTGCATCGGCATCCGTACCCGGCTCCGCTTTCACCTTCATCTCTGACTGTGGGATGTCCGCAATGGACTGCGATGAGGTGGTAGCGGGGTCAGGTTTGATCGATGATCCCAGGCCTTGATCGTTTTGATCCCGTGAAGTGGGTGATCCCAACTCGTGTGATCCAGTAGCACCTTCAGCGCGAGAAGTGGAATGTGAAGAAGACTCCATGGGGGCTCCTGTCATTGCTGGCATTGGTGGGACGGAAGCTGGTGAGACAATCTCGTCGGAAGGCTCGCCCTTTACCCTGTGTACAACAGGGTTGTCGAAGGTTTCATCTCCCGCCTCGCGCTTGACTGGTTGAGCACCTGCAGTGTCCATGGTATCGGGGGGATCCATTGCGCTGATTAGTCCATCAGCGAATCTACAACGAGTACCTAATGTGAGGGACGCTCCTGCGATCTTTGTGTGCACGTCCTGGGTGCTAGGTTAAAGTAGAACCTTCTTGGTGATTGGTTAAAATCGGAAGGTGCAATGCGACGTAGGTAATCAATCTGCTGGCGTGTTTCGTACGCAAAAAGAGTGTTACCAGAGCCAGCCCTGACTAGAAAAAAGGGAAGGTGGGTGGCAGTGATATGATGCCTGGGCAACAGATGTGTTCAATCTGGATTTGAATTTAATACCAATCTAATCTAATACTATCTCCTATTGTGACCTAGCAGCCCAGGTATCACCCCCCGCTGGTCATAGTTATATTTCCCCAACCTTGCCTATTCTGGAGGGTAGTGGATACCCTCCAAGGTGGCGTCCGAGTGGGGTGGTTCTACCATACCACCCCACCCAAACTCCACCCAAATCC
>JAKJXP020000182.1:0-42656 GCA_022225965.2 Diatrype stigma | reverse complement strand
TGTCCATCCTGTCCATCCTGTCCATCCTGTCCATCCTGTCCATCCTGTCCATCCTGTCCATCCTGTCCATCTTGTCCATCCCTTCTATTTTGTTTATACATTCTTTTCATCATCCCCATCTTTACCATATATGCTTCAACTATCCTCCATCAACACTTGGACCTGCCTTCTCCCCAGTCAAGCTCCAAATGAACTAACACTCCCATGTCTTCCCCCCACCAGGTTGCCATGGGCAAAACCCGAACCCGACCGATACCGCCGAGTCAATGATCCCAGGACGGCGCTCCTGGCGATCTAAGGATAAATCGCCCTGGGGTACGGCATAAAACTGCACCTCACTTCTACCCCACATCCCCGAAGGCGGAAGGCTCCGTCAGCCTTTCATGGCTGGCGTCCCCCGGCCATCTGCAAGTCCAGTGGTCGGGACTCAAACCCGTTAGCAGAAAGGGAGGGTATGCCTGAGTATGGCGGCGTCCCTGGACCTCCGGCGCTCCTGGGGACTCACCTCCTTCCTTCCCACTCTCCCCCTTTGCCCCCCGTTCCCCGGGAGCTGCCAGTTGGAGAGGAAACCGCTTGGAGTAACGACCGGGAGGCGACGCTCTGCGAGATGGACGGGCGCTGCCTATGTCCCGAGACAAGACTCACCGAGGCAGTTTGTTGATGACGGACAGGGTCCAGGCTGAATTGGGCTCTAAGCGTCGCGTGCCGATGGATAAGGCAGCCTGCGGGTAACCTGAGCATTTTGATACGCTTTTTTATTTTTAGTATTGAGCGAGGCGGCGAAACCGGTTGGTGCCGAGCCCCCCAGCCGGCGTAGCCGCCTGGGTGTGGGAAGAAGTGATATCCTAGTAGGTGGTTTTCCCCTCGTCTTTTGCTAACGCGTGTGTAGGGAGGATGGCGAAGTCGGACTCCTGCTGCCTCCGCGTGGCGCCATCTGGAAACGTTCCAAGAGATTTCGCCCTCTCTCTCTTTCAGAGGGGGGGAGATCACTTGGGGCGGCTAGAGCAGGGACGTACATCACTCATGGTTTCATAGATACAGCGTCAAGCAGTTGATATATAAATTCTGATATAAATTCGTACTTCGTACTTTGGATGACCGAATCCGCCTAATGGAATTTGTTTTCAAGATGACTAGGTGATATGTTGCTCGCAAAGTTAGGAGGATGATGTGTGCCTGGAACGAAGCTGTGGAATGGAGCTATTAAAACACCGCCTTCAAAGTACTGTCCAACCAAGCATTGATACGTATTGAAATAGGTATTTTGGATACCCATAACTTCTGTAGCTATCGTATATACAGCGTCATCTCCACAACCAGACGTCAACTCTTTGCTCTAACTGGCTATGCAACTGAAAGCCCACTTGACTGACCACGTATATGATAAAGTTGATATGGCACGATCTTCCGTGGTCACCATAGCATTAGGTAAGCCCCAAGGTTGACAAGGTCCATGATTCTACTAGAGAGCCTTGTTGTCCACTTTCTTTACACGACCAGACGTCTCCAGCGAGCTCGCCAGACTTGTAGTCGTGAAGGAGAAAGAGTATCACGAGTATCACAAGAATAAGCATACCTGTATGCTAGGTCCTTTGCGACAACGTCGTACAGTAGAAACACAACTCTCGTGAGCCTGTCTCAGTCGTCTTGCATATGTAGTATATAGTCAAGATCTACAATTCAGCGGCTTACCATAATGTCTAAATATTATAGAACTACCCTCTGCCCCCGAATCATAGTGCCCATAATAATAGTATTAGCGAGTCAAAGCGAAAGACGTGTAAGCTGACTTATTACGAGCTGCACGGTATTTTATCCAGTCCTTTCGCAACAAGATCAGAGAACTCGTTACTGGAACACCAAGTTGCGGTGTCAACCTCAGCATTGATGGAACATGGTCGAAAAAGACGATGATCTTGAAGATCCCCAGGTTGTACAGAGGCGAACCTGCGTATAAAAGGGGCACGCAGGCCATCCGGATCCGAAGTCAGGACATCGACTTACCACCATCAACGACTTCCAAACAATTTCAAAACTTGCTAAGTCTAGAGCCTTATATACTGTTTCAACCCCCAAGCACCCAAAAACCGCCACCATGCGATTCACCCTGTCCTCCGTCCTCGCAGTCCTCGCGGTGTCTACCGTGACGGCCATGCCAACCGACGATTCCGCGGCACCTCTTGCCAAGCGAGACTGGACTGGCGTAAGTAGATTTACTCTGCCCTGAGAAACGAGGTTATGCGAGATACGTACCTAAATGCTCCATACCACAGACCTGCCAGGACGGCTGCTGCCATGCCCCTCCGGGCATCAACCCCCCTGTGTGCAACTTTTGTAAGCAAGGAAGCGTAAGTTCCCCATCTCCTCTCCAGGCGGACTACTATGGTACCAAGGGTTCCGGTCACATTGGCTGACACGTCTATGATCGTTACCACTATAGTGCGATAACACGGGCGCGAAGTGCGGCACATATGGCTTTGATGTTATCTGTGAAGGCTAGTTGAAACAACGCGCTGGTCCGAAATATGACAGGACTGCCAGTCCCTCCTTACGCGAGTCTTATTTCCTAGAATAGGTTGTACCTATAGTTGTTATGTTACCGTACTCGCCTAGGAAAAATATACAATTCATCTTGCGAATCTTATCCATTCGTTTAACAATAAGAATCCGAGATTCGTCGCTGTATCAAACACTGCCTTAAGAGCCAACCTCACATGGTATGATATAGGTGACGAACTTCACGTAATAATCGCCACCTAGTTGGGAAACACCTCTTGTCTACACCTGTGTGGACAATCTGGATCGGATGAATCTCAACCGACTCTACCAACCTAGGGATTGATGGCTCTTCGACCTCTGTCAGACTACTGCCGCCTACCACGGATACGGATAACCTGGGGCTGCGCAGCACCTATCGGCTCCGCGAGGTCTCGTATAAAAGTTGCTAGAATATCTTGCCGTTCCTCGAACATCCACTTTAGGACCTCCAGGCCCTGAGCCGCCCTGAAAACCGATTGAAAGGCGGGGTTCCCGAAGATATCGTTTTGGTCGCTAGACCGCTCGCTGCTGTGGTGAGTATCAGTTCCTAAGAATGAAGGCGCTGTAGGAGGTGGAGCCTCTTGTTCAGGGGTTTCAAAGTTGGCCGCGAAAGCGTCCGTCTTGACCAGTTCCGAGATCTTGGTATCGATCTGGAAGGATAGCTGGGAGAAAGTGCTCTCTCCGACGGCATCCCTGAAGAACTCGAAGAAGTCGATGGCGATGAGGTCTTTGAAACCCGGATTCTTCGGCGGATAGGCAGACTCGAACGCTGCTTTGAGACCGGGGTTCAGGAAAGGCTGGCGACCACTGGATACCGACGAGGAGTTCGCGGTTTCGCCTACACTCTCAAGCGCGAGCATCGCCCGCCAGGACTTGAAGGCCATTTCCTTAGACCTCGGTATGGGTTGATGACTGTGTTTTACGATATTGAGGACTTCACCAAGAGAAGTCATGAGCTCGTCCACTGTCTTGGTTACTTGCGTTTCTGTGAGAGGTGTAGGTCTGTCTTGGCGCTTATCTCGGTAATCCAAATAGCTAATTCGAATACCGTGATCATTCCACGTTTTCACTCTGTTTCTAGAGAACACGGCCAATTCTCTTTTGGCCCTCTCGAACCGCGCGCGACGTCGAACGATAACAAAGGACTCGGCATGAGCGAGCGAATAAGACGCAATGATCCGGTGGTGGTGTCGAGATAGGGCCCCGATGTTCACTCGCCACGCCACCGTAGCAGGCCAAGTCTTGTTGCCTCTTGTCTCGCTGGGCACACTGATATGAATAAGGTCCTTGTGCGGCGCATCTCGTAGCAGACTGTTCTCCAGGTACGGGATCTTGAGCTGCTGCATGCCATCGGCGAAAGGCGACTGCCAGCACCGCGACTCGTTGCAGAAGACGACAGCCACCTCCGGAGTGATGGGGAGGATTAGGTGCATCATGTCATGCCTGGTCATCCATATAAGCTGGAGTCCTGCTTCTCTTGCCTCCGTCCCCAAGCAGTACTCCGTATCACCCTCGAAGTCGACCAGGTTCTCATTGAGGAAGAATTCGTACCCATCAGCTGCTTTCCAGACTTGGAGGGCGTAGTTTTCGATGAAGTACTTGTACGTGCCCGCGGAGGAAGTGCCGGTTGTCTTTTCGGCATCCGCGAGGATATCCTCGTGACTGGTCTCCAGAAGGTAGAGTAAGTCTCCGAGCCAGAACTGACCGGGATCGCCGGACCGGCCACTCTTCTTGGAGGCTTCAAAGAGCCATTGGAACATAAAGTCGTTTTCGCGGTAAGGGTTTTCGATATCGTCCTTGCACTGTTCGGAGCGTCTGGGAGAAAGGCTCATGAACTTGTAGAGGACGTGGACATCTTTCTCGAGGATGTCGATGTGGTCGAGGCCTTCGGTTACAGCCGCCACAATCCTGCGAGCTATCACGCTGAATTTACTCTCTAGCTTGCTGAATGAGTGTTCGATCTCCCTGGGGTTGACCCTGCCCGTATCGTCGTAGAGATTTTGTCTGCCGCAAGTCTTCCCAACTTCCCCGAGGCGAAATTGACCACTAGGCAGCTCGCACACATGTAAAAGACCCTCCCACCTGGACCTACGTCTCTGTCAATAAACCATCCGTGTCGAAACATTAGTGTTGGTTCTTGCCATTTAAGTTTCACTTCTGCGTTCGTGAACCCCCTCAATATGAAGCGAGGAATATAATGCTGGTATTGGCCGTGTAGGGCCATTGTCGAAACCCAGCTCCCAACTCGAATAGATCGATGAATCACACACTTCGTCACACTATGTAGTTAACATGTCTTGAAACTGTGTTCGGGATACCTACCTAGTTACCTAGTCAAGCCGCCAGGCTATAATACTTTGGACATGCTGCGGGCTGAGATTGGGATAAATCCTGGGATGAATATGGGCTGAAGCGGGGTAGTCAGCAATTACAGCTTTCCGAATGTAACATTGAAGCGGACCATCAAGGCACTGTTCTTATGTCCAATCTTATGTGCTGGCGGGTAGTTGCAATTTGTCCCTGGCACGTTGTGAACATATGGGTTCGGCTAGGAACAAGATCTGAACAAGGTGATGGGGGAAATGAACGACCAAGCAGCCCGATTCAAGCTGACATCTGCAAGCCCTCAACCTACAAGCTTACGTCCTACTGCGTCCTACTGCGTCCTACTCCCGTGATCGTTCGGTCACACAGATTTCACTTGCTTTGGCAACCCCACCACGGAGGACCAGCCAACCACAATTGGCCATCTTCCGTCCTCAGTGCCAGGGGCGTGCCAATGAGGTATCATCAGCGATATCTTAGCCCTATGTAACCCTGCCACGGCGAACCGGTCATAACGTACAACCAACAAGCATAGATCCGATCAGCCGATATTGACTAGATACGGAGCGACTGAAGTGAGTCGTTTAGCTTCATACCGGTAATGCGTTATCTTTGGTTAACGTGTGACTTGATGGTTGTCGCATTCAGATTGTCGAGTTTGTAGGTGGTTTGAAGATCCTAATTAAACCATTTGGCAGAGGCATATATTTTTATCGGGATGGAAAGAATGGATCTCTAAATCAACGCGTTAATGAGCGCTATATATAGGGGGAGGGGTCTCGGACCCGTAATAGGGGCTCCGCCAAATTAGGTCACCCAAGCTCTCCGCAATTATAGTATCGCGATAGAACGGAGTCTACCTACACATGCAGTGTTCGACCTTGTTTTAATGATTGAGTGTGTTGGTATGCGGTAATAGTACGAAGAGGGACCAGTGTTAAGTGCCACAACGCAACCTGCTTTCAGTCCTACCATTCCAGTTCCAAGACTCGAGCATCCAACGGGCTTACTCCTGCCATCGGCCTATCGATCCCGTAACGCAACATTCCAGGCACTCTGTTTTGTCCTACGCAAACCTTTCGAACTATATTTGCCCAAATCTTTTTGGTTACATGTCAGCATTCTAATGTCCTTATAGTCAGACAACCACTCAGTATCGGCCTGCTGGCTACTGATCATTCTACACCCATTTATCCCCCTAACCCCCCCCTCACACCCAACTATGAGCAGTCCAAAGTTCCTCACGATGTAATTATCACAATCAATGGGGAATCCTCATTACTCAACCAGCTATGGATACTACATCCATGACAACCTGCCGAATCCTCTCACTGGGTAACTATGAGACCAGTAATCTACGCAGCACTCGGAGATAAGCTAACATTTGACTTTAGACGGTGGGGGGGTCAGGGGATTTGGCATACTTGTACTGCTCAAAGCCCTAATGACGGAATTATCCAGAGGAGGAACAGAAATCAAACCATGTGAATACTTCTCCATCATCGCCGGAGCAGGTATGGGGGGGGGGGGGGTAAGTCAGACACCGAGAATTCTCTTATTTGCTAACGACAGCCCTTTAACAATACGAATAGTGTCCTGGCGCTCCTCCTCGGCCGGCTCAGGCTCAGCATTTCGCAGTGTATGCTTGAGTACTGGAAGCTATCGTCGACGATCCTTCGACACGAAACCTCTAGTGCCCCTCCACCTCTCTTCGATGCTGCTAAGCTAAGGGCCATGATGGACGATATCGTCCGAAGGCACACGCGCGAATATTCTCCTGAAGATCGCCTGTTACTAGATCCCATGGGATCAAATAATGCCACCAAGACGTAAGCTACGTCGCGAAACATAGCGCGAGCCGTTGGAAACATAAGCTGATGGACTTAGTTTCGTATTCGCGGTCAAAGATGACAAGGGGGAAAAGAGTATATACTGCTTTCGGGCGTGCAAAGTTGACAACCACGAACCTAAGGCGTCTGATATATCCCCTGAAACGTCTATATCCGATGTGGTAGTTGCCGCGACCGCAGCGGAAGGCTTGTTTGAAAGGGCGACGCTCCGCTCAGCTGATGGCCAACCAATCGACTTTTTGGACACAATCTATCCCCTAGGTCTCATTGACCCGACGAAGCTTATCTTACGGGAAATTGGAGACTTTGTAAGCCCATTCGAAATCGACTCTATGATATCTATTGGTTCTGGCACGGTCGCAAAGAGCGATATCAGCCACCTTCTCAGATTGCGAGAACGCGAATCGGTCTTGGGGTCGCTGGCTTCATTCGGACTCCGTCCTCTGCGAGCAGCATATAACGAATTGAAGCGTCTGATAACAGCGGAGCAGATGAGGGAGACAAAGACAGTCGAGGGGATCATCGATGGGGACATGCTAACTCCCGAGCGAGTGATCCAACACCTCGAGGATGCTTACAAAAATATTGTGGACGCAGTCCCCCTTGAGACGTATCGGAGGTTTGATATCATGTGAGTGCCAGGAGTAGGCCCAAACGACTTTCTAAGTCTGAAGGAGATCAGCAAGGCAGCACAGGCCTTTCTGAAACCCTTCAGCCCTTGGAGCTGGCCATATCAAAAGACTTCCTGAGACGAGGAGCGCAGGAAGCTCTGCACTGGGCAGCGTGTACGGGGAACCTTCGGGTTACGGCAAGATTACTCACTCTGAACGAGAGGCTCCTTAGGGCAGAGGGACCACCATGGAGGACAGACATGAATTATGATGACGATGTTGTCAGCTTGTTGGAGCGAAATGTTTAGTTAAGTCGGGCAGTCATCAAGGCATGGTCTACCCCCAGAGCCTAAAAATGAACTACTGCGAGGAATCCGGACAGGGACAGGTCCTAGCTGGTATCACCGGTACCTTTCAGGAGGCGCTTTCATTCCAGCGATTCGGCCTCACTGCGAAAGCCTGCCACGTCCCGGCGACCTCCTGGTCATACCATGCTAGCTCTGCCCAGCCCCGCACACGAATTCCTTTAAACAGGCAATGGAAACCATTCTCTATTATTGATTCCAAAAGAGCGTCAAGTGCCTGATCGAGTAAAAGGTGGTCCGGCCTTAGGCCTGCTTCATCTCACCATGCACTCGCCGTCATCCTGTAATCAGGTTCAAGAATCATTTTTGATCATTAGAATATGTAACTATCATAAACACACAGCCCCCTGAACGCTTTCTTATAAAAAAGGTATCTTCCGCTACTTGCTAGCTAATGCTGGTTAATGATTAACGATGATGTATCCTAAAACGACTCGACCAGAAAGAGAACCAGAACCCAAAACAGAAAGAGGAAAAGAGAGCCCGAACTTTTTAAAAGAAGAAACAACCCAAAGGAAGTTGCTTGCATGCCTGGTATCTAATGATGATGATGATAACGATAATGATGCCGATGATGCTCGTGCTCGTACTCATGGAAATGCTCATATGGAAACTCGTGCTTGCTTTTGGCCCCGCCCCCGTTTCCCCTGTAACCTTATCCAATATCATCCAATGCGCCTACTGTGAAGAAATATCCAAAGAGGAAAAGTATGAATCAAACAACGCTCATCCTGCGTCACTGTGATCGCCAAGCCGAGTGCGCAGGACGCTGTGTTTCACCTATGCGCCCGACCATAGAGCGGTGATGTTGGTGTTGACTCCATAAGTGATGTGATGGACATATAAAGTTTCGATGATTGTCCAAACGCAAGACCAGGAGCGACGCGATACAGAGATCAAGGATCACAACTTTCGCTTGAACATGTAGCTCCCATACATACCGCCCACCTCGGCGACGGCGACGGGGATCTTCCGCATGCCCCAAAAGCTGGCGCCCATCTTCCAGCCGCGCAGTCCCGAGTCCGGCAGTGTCGATGATGTCCCGTTTTCGGATCCACCCCCACCTCCGCCTCCGCCCCCGCCGGTGCCGTCTTGGCGCCGCACGAGCCAGGCCCTGCTGCCGAATTCGGTCACGTTCCACCCGGAGGTTTTCACCGTGCGCGACTTGTTCAGCATTGAGTACAGGTTCTCGGCCACCTCGAGCACCTCGAGCGGCGACGAGCGCCGCCCGGTGATGGAGCTCCGCGTGCCGAATAGCTCGCTCAGTTCGAGCTCCGCTGCTGTGTAGTCCGAGAGGTCCAGGTACTTGAGTGTGTGCGGTACCCAGTTGTCCTCACTGTTGTCCTCCGCTTCGTCGGTGTCCATGGCATCATCGTCGCTGGGCTCTGGCTTGTCGGGGGCGAAGAGGCGATCGATGTCGCTAAGTTTCAGTCGCCGGCCCAGAGCAAGTTCTTCCAAGTGCTTCGTTAGAGGCCGTAACAAGTCAACGTGGGATGGATCCATGCTGCTCCCATTCAGGCCTAGTGAGCGTAGGGTGGGAGGCAAAACTGGGAGGAGCCGGGTTACGTCGTCTTCTTCTAGTAGCTGGTGGCTTCTCACGTCCGCGGCCAGATTCAGGTAGACTAGCGAGCTGTTGACAGCTGGGTGTTTCGCGAGGAAGTTGATGACGACATCAGCAGTCAGTAACTTGCACTTGGACAAGTTCAAATGCGTGATACGGGCCGTGTGGGGTATCGACTGCAGAGCTTCATCGGTGATCCGGGTGCCCGACACATCAAGATGCGTCAGTTTTCCTAGTCGCGGCAATAGCAGCTCGAACACAGATGCAGGCAGATTGATACATCGGTGGAAAGAGACACGGGAGATCGAAAGACTCTCGGGCCATTCAATTTGTGTGATTGCCTCGATGGATGCCCGGAATTTCGATGACGAGCAGCCGCAGAAGTCTATTGCTTCAAGCCTCGGGAGCCCGAATAATATCTTTCGTAGGACGTTCACATCGATCTCGTCATCGATGTACTCCTGCGCTAGGAATTCGCGGAGGTAAGGGGTCAGCTCCAAGCACTGCAGCAAGGACTCAGGTGTCAAGTTGCGGGTAGTAGCTCGCTCGCTGGCGGTTGAGAACAGTGTCATTGGGTTGAAATGGCTGAAGTCCAGCCGCCGTACAATGGTGCCCAGCTCCCCATTCTCTGAGATGTGGGACAGGAACTTCCTGAAAATCCGCGAATGAGGAATCGTGATGTTCCTGTATAGTGCATGGAGAGTCGCGCCATGCAGAGCCCTCGATGTCAGCAGCAACGACATGAGATCCACGTTCCGAGCGGAGATGCCATTAGGGGGGACATCGAGCACAAGGAGATCTATGATGGGACCTGATACTAGCTGTTAGCGGCACACGGTTTCTTACTCATCGTGACGACGGGGCATCAGCATGAAGCTTACCTAGAATCTCCAGCGGCAACCTCTCGATATATGCTTTTCCCGGCAGTTCACGTCCAGATTCTGTGCGTTGGTGAGGGGGAGGTGTGCTTGGGGGCGACCACACCAGCTTCAGAGCCTGCAAGTCTCCGAAGCTCTTGCTCGCTACTTTGCCTTTCACGTCGATCTGCTTCCAGCCCCTGAAGCTGTCGGCGGCGACGGCGGGGAACCAACATCCGTGTAGCCTGCTTGCTGGTTGCGTTACGGGGGGTAGAAACTGCGTAGAGGTTGCTGACATCTCCGCGGAAGGCGACGCTTGATCCTCTAGGGCTTCTTCCTCTGGGGGTCTCTCATATGAAGACACCTTGGTACTAGTGAAGGCCTGTACGAGATCCGAGTCGTTCTCACGCACGGAAGAGAAGGACGACCGAGAAGAGTTCTCTGGGGAGTGTAAGGCTAGCGAATGGGTAGACTGTGACGAATCCATTCTGACTTTCGGGCTTGGGCGGTCTTTTAGATCTTTGCTCCACGATAGAGCCCGGGCACCATTCCCGGGTGAATCCATGTTGTCCAGAGCGGAATGTCTGGAAGGGAAGGAGGTTCAGAATGCAACAGACCACGCGGAAGCAGAGGCAAAAGCAGAAGCCGAGGCAGGCGTAGGCACAGATACAGACACAAACGGAAAGACAGACAGGCTCGCACGCGAGACTTTGGATTTCTTTCAAATGCGGTTTCCTATAATATCCTTCGTTGCACCGGTTCTGCACAACTTCCCTCCCGCGCATGCAAGAACAATTTTCACTCCTGTAGGAAGGTACCGGTAGTGACAGGTGACCCGGAAACAAGGCTACTTAAGTAAATATTAGTCAAGAGAACGGGTGTTTAGGTAACAGATATCGTTGGCGTAATGCGGGGAAAATAAGTCGATATGAGAAGGATGAAACGCCGTTCTCTCTCTATAGGTGCAATATAAGCAATAGGACGACCGTGACACGTCGGCAAAGCCGGTCCTCATGGAAATCTATGTATGGAATAGTCGAGCTATGGCTGGGGAACGAGTGGAATGTCGTTCCTTTGCGGACGGGGACTGGGGTAAAGTCGTGCCAATACGTAAGCGCTGGCACGTTGGCACGAGCGGACGATGAGAAGAACGACAAGCTTTCGACCCTGCAGCAACGTATGGGAGAAGCTTTCCAGGGCGGAGCGAGGCGGTCAGTGGGAACCCAAGGTAGTAAAAATTGAATAATGAATACTATGTCTCTATGCAACCTGGCGCCAGGCCGACTCGTGCGGTGGCATTCGATTAATATGAAGAAATATGACGGAAATATGAAGATGCTCCTTGATGCTACTTGCTACTGGGGGACAGAAGGGCTTGCAGACGGAGTCGCCATGGCAGGTCCGGTGGTGAGCAGGTTTGGCGGTTTCGATTGCTCACGGATTGGGTAATGAAAATGAAAAGAATGGATTCCTCTTTGTCACCTGGACACGTGCTGGACACCATCCTGAACGGAGCGGGAGAATGAACATAACCTGAACAATAACACCCTAGCCCTAGTGAGTACGAACGAAGTACGGCAGAGAAAGAAAGAGGCCAACGGGGCGAACTAGAGAGCTTGGGTCCGGATCCGCTTGGAAGCAAATTATTGAGTAATGGAAACCCCGAGACCGCCTGCCGTACGCTGGATGTCTGCTGCTGGCTGCGGGCTGCTGGGCGCCTGCCTACTGCCCATTACTACTACATACACGTAGGTATGTACCATACAAGCGATACAGGCAACTTGAGGCAAGAAAGACCAGCGACTCCGTCATGTTGATGCAGCAATTGCATGTGCTGGTGTCCGACTTGGTGATTTTTGGTTCGCCCGGTTCGCCGTCTACAAGCTAAGGCGATGGGGCGAATACCGAGCTGAACTAGCTAAAACTTTTCGGTTGATGTCACTCATCAGCTCTCCGGGCACCTACGCACGCAGTTCCTTATGTAATACATAGAAACCCTTGGGCTCGCTGACTCGACTGCTCAGCTCCCCCCTCAGCCTGCAGCGAAAGAGGACTTGGGAATTTGTTGGCCTCTGAGTGGCCGAATTCCCAAGTCTGTCGCTCGGAAGGGCAATCCATCCGCAGGACGTATTCGAATGGCACCCCCCCTAGTTATTAGGTACCGACATGGTAGCAATTGGGAAGTGGCTAGGTTCGGATTACCCCAGACTTTGCTCCCTTCAGCTGCATGGGACCGCACGCGGCACGTTGATTAGGTACCTACCTACCGTAGTTAGTGAGCTGGGTATGTACATGTACTACCTATAATACAGCACCAGGCTGTACAGTAGGTATGTACATGTATGTATTATGTATGTAGTTAGCTGGAAAGGTCCAGTCTGCCAGTTAGATGGCGGAATCTGATAACCGCATGGCATGAGCGACTGGGGAGAATAACATCATAATCGTTTTATGTTGTATCTTCACCTCCTCCCAAGATTCGTCGGTCTACTTCTCCGATTTTCTTTCTCTCTTTTGTTTCCTTCTTTCCGTCCTTCCATTTTTGTTGCCTCCTGGTCGTCTCCAATGGGCCTCGAGAAGTACACTCTAGTCTAGGTAGTGTTCCATTGTCGAAAAAGGACCGAGAAAAGTAAATTGCAGTCGCTACCTCTTAGTCAGCCGAGCGATCCGCCGTGCGATATCGCAGTCGCAAAGTCTACCTAGCAAATTCTACGCAGTCGAGGCAATGAACGTAATAGTCGCCCCTATACGCCAATGGTAGCTACCTAGCTAATAGCAGCTATTGGTAGGAGCAACTACATAGTGCCTACATATAAGATTACCTCCACTCCCTATCATCAACCGCCATAAGGCGAGTTATTGTAACCTGGGCTCAGAAATAATACGAATGGGTTTGAACGAGAACGTACTACATCGTATGCATGTGGACATACATAGGAGGTGATAATGTCTGGCCCCATAGCCCTGCTGTCTGTCTGCTATGAGCTCAGATGGCGCTATATCTCGTCAGACAACATGCAGATTGACCATACCAACGGAGCGCATTCCGAACCCCAGTGAGACCGGGCAACGTGCATGTACTTGTACTAGTTAACTGTGACCGTGAGGCAAGCCAAGCAAACCCCAAGGCCAAGAGTAGGTAGGTAATAAGGAAGCGAAGCTTATTCCAACCAAGAGATATATGCCAAGTAAAGGTCCGTTCCCCAGCAATGCATAGTCACCTACCTCCTGTCAAGTTAGTCTAGCGCAGCGCGAAGCTTTGACAGTCTGCGGAGTATTATCGAAAAGCAAAAATCACCTGACGCTCGTCACGCTCCTCCAAGAGATGTCCTGACCGCAATGGGGTAACATCTCCTGAACCAATCAATCTACCGGGCTCGTAGGACCTCGTGACCGCACTTGCGGTTCAAGAGATGAGCTGGTACAATGGAGGCTGTTTGCTAGTCGGGCTGTTATAGTGCATGGTATAGGTTAAATAGGCGTCCTGTAGTTACTAACAAAGCGCCCCTTAATAGGACGACAGTGGATATTGTCACCATGGAGTCGCATCTTGGATATGCAGTATGACTGCATGCATCTTGGTATATGTAGGTAGGTGGACTCGGGATAACTACGGTATGAATACTTCATATAAGACAGATCTTAACAGCTAGGTACCGCCGACTCAGCGCTTCGAGCAGAGGAGAGAGCAATTTATTCAGAGGCTTATACAACAATGCAGTTTATCGATAAAAACGAGACGTTCCCTCGGACCATTTTGCATGTCTTACAGGCTCCATCTTCCGGGCCAGCTCCGTATAAGCCAGGTCCTTGAGGTCCTGGCCCTCATTTCCCAACTAGGCGTCTCCCGGGCTACATCTTCAGGGCTACGTTGCCCGGACTCCGTTTCCCTCCTCCCGGGGCAGCAAATCTTCCGAAGTAGTAGCTTCTTCGGACTACATCTTACCTATGGACCACATGTTCCAGGTCAGCCCCGCATCGGCCAGCCCCGTACTAGCCAGGCCAGGTCCATCCCAGCTACGTTTTCCCAGCTTTGTGTTCCCCGGCCACGTCTCCCGGGCTAACTAGGCGTTCCGAACTACGTTCTCTTAGGCACCGGTTTCCCGGCCACGTACTCCGGAGCTACCTAGCTACGTTTTCCGGAGCCCGCTACGTATAGACCGTTAGCAACACGCCTACCTGGGAAATGACCTACACAGCCTACCCTAGTACCAAGACCAGAGTGGGATTACGATAAGGAAGTAATCATTACCATGCATCTCTACCTATAACTAGGCACCAAAATGTACAAGAATCCCGAGTGCATAAATGTATAGCCTTAGTTATTTATTTCCCTGCCCCTATCCGCTGCTTCGAGTTATGAAGTACATAGGTAGGTAGGTAGGAAGGCAGGCCACCGGACAATGATACCTCACTGGAATTACTCGACATGAATACATACACCAACCCGTGCCTATAAACCTATAGCCCAGTGAGCACCCTATATCTATCTATTCAGGTAAGTAGGTGGAGGTAAGCTGATACCATCGCTGTGGTTGTCCTGCCACCGCCACTGTAACCGCCATTGCCCTACTGCTGCTGATATTAAAAAAGAGCCAGACCCCGAGCCATAAATGCACCAATGATGGCATCCCTATGCAAAGAAGGGAAGCAAGGCCCCAAGTATAAAAATTTCAACAAAAAGATTCATGACATGCTTATCATCCCCCCTCTTATCTTGAGAGGGGGTAGTTCGTTTGACCGCCAGCGCCAGCTCCGTGTCGCGTTCATTGTTTTCCCGCCCTCTTCTCTGCAAAACAAGGGAAGGAGGTGGAAAGAAACCAACCACTACCGCCATCACCAAAGGTAGATTGCAAAGAAAAAGATGTACGCTGCACCTCCTGGTGGCAGAGCCAATATAAAAACCATTTGTTTCGGCAGCCCAAAACGCCATGTTCGACAGCCCTCAAACTTATCTTAGTTTGCGGGCTCTATTCGAAACCCCATCCCAAGAGAATCCCATTTCCATGGTATACTCCACTTGCCCACGTAGGTAGGCAGAGGAGGTAGATCGGTAGGTATAAAGGGGATGAATTGGAGCATGTTACCGGCCGTTAGCCTTCTTGCCGGACTTCATGCGGTCCTTGCAATTGTCGCAGTACCATTTCGCTATCATATGTGTCAGTTGCTTCCTTTCCTGCATGATCAACCGTGCTTGGTTTAGTTCCATATGTGCCGGGGCGGGACTTACTATCTCCTTCAGGGGCGTCCTTGAGACCGACGCACTCGAGGTGGAACCACTCAATCGTGCAGTCGGTCCCGTCGCAGGCGATCATATCCCCGTAACTGACGCCGTTGCAGTAGCAGTAGCGCGGCTCATCGGCGTCGATCTCGCCATCCTCGTCATCATGGGCATTATTGCTATTCGCGTTCATACCTGCCGCAGCCGCCTGTGCGGGAGCCACTGGATGCTGCGATGCGCCCTTTTTGTGACTCCTCTTGGCCACTGTGGTTGCTGGGGTCGGGGTCGTCGTCGTCGCCGTCGTTGCCGCTGCTGATGTATTGCGTGAGTTCCTCGGCCGGGGTCCTGCTCCCGCTCCCGCTCCCGCTCCCGCTCCGGCATCGGGAAAAGAGCCCAATGCAGGCGTTGAAGGCTTACTTGCTCGCCCACTCTTTGTCGTGACGACGGTCGTTGCGATCGGCGCCAGCGCTTTCGCAACCTCAGCTTTTTGGGCCTCCGCATCCTCCAATTTCGCGTTACTTCCTTTCCTAGCGTTCCCACCCGCACTGCCAGATCTAGCAATCGGCAATATCGGCTCCTCTTTAGCAGGATCTGCTTTTATGGGCACAGGAGGCTCCTTTGTCGGTTTCGTAGCCGCAAGTTTGGTCCCATTTTGCACTACTGCGGGATCTGGAGCATTTGCAGTGACCCCATTGGGTTTGTTCGACGCAGACGATGCCGGCCGCTGGCGATTGGATTCCGCTGTGGATTGTATGGAGTTTCCTCTTGCTCTGGACGATGAGGGGCGTGTTATAGTCGGTGGGGGTATGGGAGAATTGCGACCGACAGGTTTGGGATCGATGTGATTTGGTTGGACTGGAGTAGATGCAATGGAAGGCGATCGTGCGGCGGCGGCGGCGGTAGCAGCAGTAGTAGCAGTTTTACTACGAGCAGTCAGCAATTGTGCAAAGAACGAAATCACATGGGTGTGGCAACTGACCTCTTTTTTGCAGCGCTATTGGACGTAGGTAAAGCTTTGCGCTTCTTTGTTGGTTCCGAGGGAGGTGCAGGAGTAGCTCGTGGGCTCGAGGTTTTGGCCTTGGCCGTATTATTATTGCCGAACACGCTGCTCATGGCGCGTTCCATGGGCTGCCCGCCGTTCGGCGGCTTGCTAGTCTCAACCTTTCGTTTCTTGGACGAAGAGTTGCCATTGGCCGTAGCGGCGCCCGTGATGCCTAAACCAACAGGCACAGCCGTATCAGCACCTTTCCGTGACCTGCTGTTGCCGCCTTGTGGCTTCTTTGCGTTGTCGGGTTTCTGCTTATTATTCTCGTGATCATCCGCGTCGGAATCCTGATGTTGAGCCTTAAGACCTTTCTTGGCAAGAACAGCTTGCTTCCTAGCATCGCTCCTAGCTGCTGCCTCGTCTGCAATCTGTTGGGCGGCGGCAGTAAGGTTGGCCGCCCCGTCGCGGCGTGAACGTTCGGCTTGGTTTGCTCGGTTTATTCTGTTTTCCGGGTATGCCCAATGTGTAGTGCTGCCCCATTTGGCTTCGTCGCTGAATTCGGCCTCAAGGTGTGGCCACACGTCATTGATACGACCGAGCTGCTTTGAGAGCGCGTCGTTCGCGGTCGCTATGACATGATTCTTCTCTTCCAAAGACACAAGCATCTCTTGTATTTTGTAGGCAGTCTGTCGAAACAGGTGACGGCGCGGGATGTTGCTCGGATCGAACACGGTCGCGTGGTAGTTCTCGTCAGTAGAAGAGCCAGGAGGATGGCCGCCGTTAGCAGCGACGCCGCTAGTGCTGTTGTGGGCGCTCGTGGGCGTCGAAACAGGCGCAACGCTGCTCGAGGTCTCATTGGTATGTTTAGGCTCGGGAGGGTTGGAGCTGAGGGCGGCGTCAACCAGTTGGGTGAGGGCCTCTTCCGGCGCGAAAATCTTAGCGTCGACCTCTTTCAGGAGGGTGAAGTGTCGGACAAGGTCTTTCGGGAGGGCTGTAATAGCGTCGGTGAAATGCGTAATGGCAGGAAATATGTCGATAGGTTGTTCCGGGGCGTGGCCGCCGCCGAGCGACTCTCTGCCGCTTGAAGTGCGACTCAAACCAGAGGTTGTCCTGGGCGGGTTGACACGAGTCTGACGAACCGGCTGGGCTCGGCGACTGGACGCGGACGGCCCAGGGTCGGGTTGAGGGGGTTTGGCAGTTTTCATAATGGAGATTGTAGAGGAGTGGTAGGTGATCTTTGTCTGACAGAGTAGAAGGGGTAGAGGTCTTGGATCGTGCTGTGTTTATGGACGATGGTGGTGCTGGTGGTCGACAACGCTGCTCTAGGAATGGGAAGAGTCTTCCCAGCGGAACTCAAAGGTTGTAGGTTGTGGGCAAGAAGCTGTAAAGGTCGTTGAAGCTACACTTGTCTTAAGTCATGGTGCGATGGCGAAGGGAATGGGTATTGACAGTAGTAACGTAACATAAACAATGAAGGCAGATAATCAGGTCTATCGAGGGGTCGAAGCGCAACAATTCCGAGAGAACTACATTTGGGATTATGTGTGGGAGATGCAGGTGCAAGCAAGAAGCAGGTGGTGCATAGTCCGATACCTGGTAGGTACGGTAGTAGTATATGGACCTACTTAAGGTGGCAGGGTATGTACATACATACTTACCCAGCAGTTAGTTAGTAAAGGTCACTGATAACCACTGGAAGCTTGATAAGGATCCAATGAAACGCCTGCTGATGCTGCTGCAGCACAACCCAAGTCCCCCAAGCCCCCAAGCCGGCATCAGTCGGTAGATTCTGCCTTCTTTCTCCGGACCTGTCAGCGGCTTCAAAGCCAAGGTTCAGACGGGATCCTGTCCCAAAAGGGTAAGAAGAGGGAGCGATCTGAGAATGGCAGACCAGAGGATCGTAGAGATTTGATAAGATAAGGACCTTCTTTCTACCTATTGACTCTGACCATATAGTTGTACCCCGTCTTCAATCAGTTGCGTCACAAGCATGGGCATTGTGTTACATTTGCTTCGTGTACTTATAAGAGATAGGCGGCACATCAGCGTCATACGCAAGACATATAACTAGGGGAATCAGACTCTTCGTCATCGCACAACACACGCGCGGACTACGGGAGCTCGACAAACAATGCCATCGTCGTCCTCCCTCTTCCCACCCATGCACCCACGTTACGTATAGCCGCCTATAGTTGCACAAGGCGTCGGGTCTATCCCTTGACGAACCAAGTCTTATCAGCCTCGAGCTTGTTGCTTTATAGACTCGGTGGTTTGTGATATATTACATGATACAATGTCAGCTAACTCGGTAGATGCTGCCTACAGACGCCATGGTTTACTGGCTGCTTTATATGTACCTAGCTTAGAAAACTATAAATATTTATACTCAGTGTTCATATCCAGGAATCGTTTTTTTCCACATTCCACATCGTCTTTCTTCTCGCTAGCCGAAACGCATTTACTTACGTCAATCCATACACGAGCAAGTTCGATAGATACCTGTTACCTACGTAGGTATACATCATACTACATGCATCTCCGAAACAAAGAACCAAAGTTACATGACACGATGCATCTGGAAGGCACTGCAAGGTGTCAGACTAGGGATAGGTCAACAATTTGCGTATTGCATAAATCAAACAGTCCATCGCTATGATATGGACGGCTTCTTAATCATCTAAGTGCTATACCGAAACGCCGTTGGATCCCTTTACCCCCCTTCCAAAAACGAAAAGGGGGTGTCATGTCTATCTTCGAGTGCCCAGTCAGGTAGGTAGTCGCAGAACACACTCTTAAGTTATTATTAGTCTACGCGGTCTTTGAGCACCCTGCGCGAGTTCCCCTCCCGCTCCACCATCTTCTTCTGCCGCCACTGCCACTCCACGAGGACGGGGACGAACTGCCACAGGTCGAACTCGGGCCAGAAGCAGTCCAGGAAGAAGATGTGCGTGTCCTCGTGGCACTGCCACAGCATGAAGTCGCTCAGCCGCGTCACCCCGCTCGTGCGGATGAAGATGTCCAGCGGCGGGTCCTCCCGCGTGTACGTGTGGCCGTCGAGCGTCTCGGCCGTGATCGTCTCCGGGTTCGGGTACTGGGGCGCGGGGTGATCGCGGTGATGGTGGTGGCCCGGGGTCGCGGACGGCGGCAGGGGCGGGGAGTCCGGGTCTAGCGCCGTGGTCGAGGAGACCGACGACTCGCCCGCGTCTGACTTGACGGTGGGATCGGGCGACGTCTCGCGGGGTGGCGATGTCGAGGTCGAGTTCGAGCGGCCTTGCTTGAGCTGCTTGGATCGTATCTTCTGCGAAATCCTACTCTGTGAGAACGGCCCGTTCGTCGACCGAGACGGTGTGGTGTACTCTTCCACCGTCGCCCTGATCGCGCTGGTCATTTCCGCTCTCGACGTGTACGGGAAGCAGATGTTGAGCACGGCGCTGAAATCTCTCGTTAATACCAGCTAGACCAGATATTACCCTTCCAGAGAATGCTCACTCGGTATTATGTTTCGTCATTTCGACAGCCCGGTCCACGTGTGGTAGGACATCATCCGGAATCAGATCTCGCTCTCCTAATATTCGAAGCTTGGCGCCATATCGATCGAGTAGCTCGCCGTGCTGGACTAGCTGTTCCAGCTTGACCTTAGCCATTGCCATCAGTCCTTTGACTTCGTGTTTCGGTCGGTTGAAGTTCTCGATGCTGAAGGCGTAGACGGTAACGACTTTGACCCCGGACTTGTAGCAGATCTCTAGCACCTAACGATGATATGCATTAGCCATACACTCCTGTATAAGTCGCGGCCGGTTTGTGTTGGGTAAAGTACCCTTGCGAGCGCCTCGAAGCCGAGATGATGGCCCTCTATGGTTTCGATCTTGTGATTCTTGGCAAAACGCCTATTCCCGTCCATCTCGAAGGCGACATGTTGAGGTATCGGGCCTTGTCGCAGGGTGCCAATCAATAGCTCCCGGGCGTTCTTGATCAACCACTCTGCCGGTGGCGACCTGAGGAACCAATTCCTAATATGCGAAAGGTACAGATCGGACATTTTATGTGATGCGTGTTCGAAAATAGACAGAAGTTAGGTTGCAACTGTTGCAACTATTGCAAGAACGAGTCGCCGCAGCGCAATTACAACAAGAACGGTAAGAAAAGATGAGACAAATTGGAAAGGGGCAGAATTGTAGGTATGCAGTTGCAAAAAGAATGACGAGTATTTGTTTGGAAAACAACGACTAGATTTCATACATCATGGCAACTGGGAAGCTGACGACGATGGGCAACCATTGACGAAGATAGCAAGGCGAAGCCACAAAAGTACAGCTGAACGATGACAGACTGATCGGCATGGTGGCCAATCATATGCGAGTTAGGCGCTAAGCCCAAATTATAACTAGTGTCATCCCGTTCTGCCCGTCTCCCGTTCGTACATGCTTCGTACATGCATTTATATACCGAGGTACACCTGTGGATCCTGAGATAAGCTATAATAGGTCCGATAAGGTAAAGTGAATTCCGAAGGAATTCACTCCATTGTAATTAGATACAGGTCAGGAAACCTTCTGTTTCCTTTCCTTCCTTTCCTTCCAATAAGGAACAATTGCAACAGAAACCCTAAGGACTTAATACATCAGCTGGATCAGTGACTATTAGGTAATTGGGGCCCGTTGCAATAAGCACACACCATATGCCATACACCCGGACACGTTGTGATGCGTAGGTAGCAGGCAGCACATAGGGAGACATCAAGGCGGAACTTTATACTGTATGTAAATTGTCGTGGTGTACCTTATGATACAGTATACATCCATAAACATTATACCACGCTGTGAGAATGTGTTGGTACATCGGATGAAACAAAGTGTAGCTGTCAGCCACAACAGCCACAACAGCTATAGGAGCTATAGGTAGGAGCTACAGGGGCTATAGTAGGTAGCAAATAGCATAAATACAGCAGCTACTGGGCACTTACGAACCTAGATACGTACTACATAGAGCCCTGACGAGTAGGTGCCATAAAATCGTCGTTTTCAAGCAGAACCGTTTCCTTATTCACAGTAGCTTCTGAAAACACCAACAATCTCCCCTGAGCTAAAAGTATGTGCTGCAGATGTGTATATCCAATCAGAATGACCTGCAGGCTATAAGATACCTGCATACCTGCATATCATCAAAAACTCAACTTTGGCATGGTTTCAGACCATCCGGGGGATTCCGGCACCATACGAAGTATCACAGTTACGGAGGTACCTACCTATACCTACCCATTGGATCATCACCCACTCTATCGGCCCGCGGCTTGCCCTAGCCCCACAAAAGCTATCAGTAACTGCACTTGAGCCATATGTGAAGATAAGAAACCGAAAATAAGTCCGAGTGGTGCAGTGGTTAGCATGTCGCTCTTATATTTCCTTGCTGATGTCTGGAACACCACGTCCAGACGTCGTTAGCGAGGTCATCATGCCATGCGGAGATCGCGAGTTCAATCCTCGCCTTGGACAACAGACCTGACCCTAACCAGGCCAGTAACCTTTTTATCTTTTTTTTTATTTTTGACTTGGAGTTTCGGAACTTTCCAGATATCGCCATCGCCTATCTACTACTACTACCTAGTGATCAGTATTACCCTGGACATCCTTCGCAGCCCCTTGCTTATCACCCGAAGCCGTGGTTTCCTCACTGGGACCGTGGCCATTCGGGCTTACCGGTAGATTACTGGCGGCAACATCATCGTGAACACCTTCGGATTCTGCAGTTGGCGCTGCCGGAGTGCTATCAGTATCGGGCTGCGTGGCTATAGTTGTTGGCACGGCTCCAGCAGCAGCCGATGCACCACCGGGCTGTAAGGCTGCTCCGTCAGCAGCAGACCGGGTGTTGTAGCTCTTTCCATCCTTGCGCTTCTTTCGTCTTCGGGTTGTCGAATCAGCATCAGCCGGTCGTTTCATGTTGGCATTGATGTCTGCCTGAGGTGCTAGCGCTCCTCCAGTCCCGGCAGCTGCGCTTGGAGATATATGTCCAGTTATGGCTGAAATAGCCAGAGTGGCAGTTATGAATCGCTTGCCATTGTGAGTTTGCTGGTACAGACACTGGGCGACGCGGGCATATCGAAAGGAGCAGAGCAGCTCGAGATAGATCGGTTACATAATAGTGACACGGGCCACTCTTTGATATACTATGTAACAATGCCATGTCTCATATAGTAGGTAGAGGTTATCGTGAGGATAGCTGAAGGTGTTGCGGACGTTGCCAGGGACTCAAACGACGCTGAGGCTGCTACCGGGGTTGGCAGAGGCCTAAACACTGTTATGAATGTAGCCCTTCCTTATATTCTACCTCGACACGTCTCCACAACGTAGACCACGTCGATAGGTAATCATCTGACACGGATATCAACATGTGAACAATCGCAAAAGTACGGAATTGGATGATGATGGGAGATGCAGAATAGTGCATACGGGACACTACCTATAAGAATGTTCTAGGTCAGGGGCTCCATGAGCTAGCCTCTAGGAACCGCTCCACCTGGGCAATACAACTTCTATCCGAAACTCTATACTGCTCTATCCTGTATATAAACCGCCCTTCCTGCTCTAGCTTAGGAAGCTCGTATCTAGTCAGAGCTATCTGCTGAAGTTGCTAGAGGTACAGAGGCTGACTCCGACTGAGCTAACGGACTACGCTGCCACCTTCCTTCTCCTGACCCTGATCTTAGCTTCCAGCGGCGGGATGCCAAAGCCGGCAAACCAGCTCAGCGGGGGCCGCTTGCCGCCGTAGCTCTCGGGGAACTCCATGTCGTAGTTCATGACGGCGTAGGACAGGATCATCTTCATCTCGAAGTCGACCAGGAACCGGCCGGGACACGCGTGCCGGCCGTGGCTGAAGGGGAGGTAGTCGGCCGACGTGGAGGCGAAGCTGAGGTTGTTGAGGCCCGGCCGGCCCGTGGCCGGGTCGGCCGCCGCCTCGCGCTGCCGCGAGAACCGGAACGGGTCGTACTTGAGCGGGTCTACGAACGCCTCCGCGTCCGTCTGCGACGGGTGCGCCAGGATGGACACCATGGTCCCCTGCGGCAGCCGGATCCCGTCCTCCGTCACCAGGCCCTCCTTGGCGACGACTAGGCGCTGCACGGTGCGGCCGATGAACGAGTTCACGCGCATGGTCTCGCGGTTCGCGCTGTCGGTCCGTGTCATGGACGCGACCTTGGCTCTGGTCCAGTGCTTGGAGGTCGTGTCACTGTCGCCGTCGCCGAGCACCGTTCTTACTTCGTCACGGAGGACGGAGATGGTGTTGAACTCCGGGTCCGAGTCTAGTACGTTGAGGAAGATGTTGTGCAGTGAGATGATAGTCTGGTGCATTGTGCCAAAGTTCGAGACTGCCAGACGCTTTGTCATATCGGCAAGATTGTGTGCCTCTTTGGGTCGCTCCTTGACAGCGTATTCCAGCATCATCTGTATGAGATCCTGAGGCATCGGGGAATTCTTCTCTGCACCGGGCTGCTCGATGATATTAAGTCTCTCTCTCCACAGAGGCTCGAATCCCTTCTCGAGGTTTCGCAATTTCGCGTTCATTGCCCTGCCTGCCCAGGGGCCGAGAAAGGGTCTCAAGCCTTTCCGATGCGATGCCATAGCACCAGCCAAGTCAAGCATACCATCTAGGACATCGTAAGAGGCAGCAAGAAATCCCTCATCCGCGCCTAACTCGCACATTGGTTAATCTTCGTTCATCCGTGTGAAAACGCAGCTGGGTTCTCGACTTACAGAGGCGTCGTCCTTCAGGAGAGTCACCGAGCGTGAAGCGTAGTGTGGCTCGACCCCCAATGGTGCGGCATGCCGAAAAGAGATCAATTTCCTTCCATTCCTCCGTGTCTGTTCCAAAGACCGAGTCGAAAGCAAAGCGCAGTTCGTCGTTCATGACGGCACATACTGTCTCCAGTGCACTGTTCAGGTCCGACTTGACCATCATACCCCCCCATGGGTCATACGCGAACTTGTGGCCGAGACTATGGTGGAGTTGTATGCCATCAATTTGCGCTTCCATCGAGCTGACCACATGGTCTGGCTGCTTGCAGAGCCACTGCAATGATTTGGGCGGTAATATGACTTCATCATGAGGCCCAAACACGGGCATGAGAACGGAGAGGCCCTTCTTAGAATACTATTGTATGAATGTTTAACAGGCAGCTCGCCATGAAAAAAGAGATGTTAATATAACCTACATTCTGGTATGCATCGTCAAAGACAGCTAGACAGTCCGTATGGTATTTCTTTCTCATATCATTCCATGAGATGCCTTCCCGGCTTCCGAGGCGCGGGAGATTCCGGGGGTAGTGTACTGGGACGTACACCTTGTACAATTTGAAAAGAAGGTACGTAGAGATGATGACAGCCAGCGTAGTCACTTGGATGAGTCCGTGACCCATTACTGCGCCGTAGATTTCATCCATGGCGGATAGACTCGGTTGTCACGTTGTTGACCGTACCCGTTCGAGATTTGACATGAGTGATCTTCGGGCAGCGGCATTTTCGAGGGCGACATATATAAAAACTTTTCCTTACTCCCAAATTACTGGAAATTCTGCATCACTCATTGGCGGTATCGGAGAGCGGGGAGAAGAGTTCGAATCACGGATATTCCACACAGCCGTCATCTCGATGTACGTAATCTGATGATCTGATAAGATCAAATTTCATCGTCAGGGGGGTCTCTATGGCGGGCCGTTGTGAGACTAGTGGTCGTGGTGCCGCACCATGACTATAGCTTCGTGACCCCCTGCTGAAAAGCTGAACACTATCCCGGGGTGGGGGCGGGTTTGACAACCATCTCGGCATTTGCTCTGCTACTGGTGAGTATGTCCGCGCGACGATCTTCATATGCTGGGCTGCGCTTATACCTAACCATCTAGCTTCTCTTCTTTTGTCAGCCGGCTTTGAAATAATACCGCAATAAGTAGCACGCCATATGACGGCACTTAATAAGTGGCATTTTTCCTCCCCAGTTTTGGCGGGACCAGACCGAAGGGCCGAGGAGGCAGCACATTATATGACCGATGGAAAAGTCGAAGGAAAAGTCTGACGCCTTCCCGGATTAGGTGGAGTTGCTATAGACAATTTGAGTACTTTCTAAGCCCCCAGTTGAAGAATTATCAAGGTGCATGGTGTTCGACCAACAGGAGTGAACAAACAGGATCAAACTATTTATTAGCCCGAATGGGCTGCCACATCTCAGACATGTATGGTCTGCTAACTAGGCCTTTTGACACCGCCGTTTTTCGTGAAGAACATAGATTGAGCATGGTTATTAAGACACATTGTAGCGTGTAATATTCGTGCCCGGAGGCCTTCATCTAGATATCGGCATTCAAGATAAATCTTGATGCGATGAGCTGCAAAGTCATGTCACTCTCCATGGTATCATACCCTGGCAGGCTTTTATAATAGGCCTCTGTCCTAAGATTTGCTGCCAGTAAAGGTATCAGTTCTTCCAACCGTGGTCGGTTCTGTGGATCGACAGCTAGGCATCGTTGGACTAGGAGGCATAGATCGGGGTCGAGACTCGGATGTATAGTAGGGTCTTGAATATACCCCCGGCACGCTGGGACGAAAGCAAACTCGACACCTGCTATAAGTCGGGCCATGACCTGCACCAATATCAGTAATTGTTTCGGTTCAGTCATATTGGGTCCTAAGGACTTACGCATCCGACATCAAGGAGATTCTTATCAATGGCCACGTTCCGTCTTCCAGAAGCAGCTCGACTAGGACACTAGGTTAGCAGCACATCGTCACCGTATTTGAGAACATGCTTACCTTTTATCCAATCCAAGAGGGTTGTCGAATCTATTCATCGAGAATTTATCTACGGGATACGTGTGATTCGGAGCTGTCATCCTCTGTGCCTCACCAAAGTCGATGAGCTTTAATATTGGTATTCGCGAATGTTCTGCTTCCTGTGGATTGAGGTCTCCGAACATCACTATGAATATCAGCAATGCCGCCACTCACCCAAAGCCATGTGGGATGATGGGTTCCTAAACATACTATTATCCCCATGCATATCGCTATGAGTGATCATGGAAGGTTCTTTCCCGAGAGGTACCTCTAACTCAACATTGGGCCCAAGCGGTGGCCAAGCCATTCCGACACAGGCTCGGATCACTGCAATTTTATCAGTCCTACCTCTACTACCAATATCACAGTACTGCTTACAGCATATAAAAATTGACCAGAGCAACCTATTGGGGAGTGGAAGCCTGCCCCCATTGGGGAGTTGCCTCTGCATATCTGCGACCCTTTTCTGGAACTCTCGCAGAGTCCCATTTTCCAAGGATTCCATAATCAGATAAGGATGTGCCCAGCCCCCAAATGGTGTCAACTTCATTGGATCATCGACCAACGTGATTAAGTTGACGATATGCCTAGCATATTGGAAGAGCTACAGGAGGACTGTTAGCAGAGTGCCAATAATAACGAGGAATCAAAACAGTAAAATATCTTCTCATAAACGAACATTCATGTAGCCTATTTCATTCCGAACCACCCCCGCAACTTCAGGATATGCTGCTTTCAGCATGTATCTCTGGCTCACCCCGTCGCCCTTTTCATGGATAATGTGCATCAAGATCGCATTGTTGTTTGGTTTGGGTTTCTCAGCACGGAATTTAGGATGACTATCGAATAGTTCCTTCGCTCTTGCGGCCCACTCCTGAGGCTCGGTACTAGACCGTGACCTGCCAAATGGTACTGGTGGCCCGAATGGATCATCATCTGCTGCTGGTGCTCGTCTTGAAGGTGCGGGCGGACCGAATGGGTCGTCCATATGTAGTGCGAGGTATTAACACGAACTATGACTACCTAAATACTACCTGATGATGTAGCCATAATAGCCCAGTGATAAAAGAATATGACTTGAGTAAATAATCATGTCGAACGCCTATTTCGGCGATGTGCTCCTAAGATGAGGCTTTGTCCTATGTTTATACAAAGAAATGACATACTGTGCAGTGCCACAAAGCCCACGACGTGTTTTATCCAGAAGGTATATAAGGGCATTGAACTATAGCGAGCGCTAAAAAAAGAAGATTATTCAAAGACCTTGATGACAACAATTTTATGACCTAGTTCCGTAACTTGGTTTTTAACAACTTTATTTATTAAGGGATGACCAATTAGCTAGTAGTGTAGCAGTTCGTCAAGACCTGTCACGGAAAACTTTCGTCTTAATACAACTATGCACGCACTGTGAGAACACTGAAAACAACACCTTCCGAGCTGGAATTAGGGGTCGTAATTATTAAGTCCGTTCAGTTAGTTGGTGTTACTGTGTAAGAGTTGTTGAGTAAGACACTTAAGGAGGAGGCGCGGAGGATATTCTAAGATCCGTTAGGCTATCTCCTTGTTTCTGATGTTGGCTCAGCCCTGGCTTACCTGCTGCCAACTTGCATCTGACTCGGCGATGCCATGCGCTAAGCTCGTCAGCCAACACACGTGATCGGTACCCGGGAGGCAATTAAGTACCCGATCCGAGTGAGATTCCGCCGGATTTAGGACATCAACTAACCGGCGTGCCTTCGCTCAGGGGTAGAGAATTATTAGGGGACGTCTGTTATGAATGGACATTGGTAGACGTTAAAAGGGGCAACACGCATCAGCATTGACAGCGATTGGGGACTGCACAATCTATCGCAACCACACTCCTTTCAGAAACACACACTTTCAGAAACACACAGATATACATACCAGCACCCGTATTATATATATTATCAATTGTTTATTTATCATGAGTTCCGCTAGAGCAGCCGTTACGATTGTCAACGGTAAGCCCGTAGGCTCTGTTGGGTACGGCATGTTAGGTAAGTACATTGTTAGGTTGTTCGGCATACCTAGCTACATGAAACTGCGAAGTTAACGCAAGACATTATAGGTTTGACTAAACCGTGGGCGCCTGTCGAGTATCCAACGGCGACCAAAGTCTTGAAGGCCGCGCTAGCACAGGGTGCCAACCTGTGGAACGGCGTAAGTACGGCCTCGGTATAAGAACAAGATATCTGTCGGCACTAACTTATACGGAGGGCATGCACTACGGCACGCCCGAGGCCAACTCGCTGCATTTACTCAAGTACTACTTCGAACAGTACCCCGAGGACGCTAGCAAGGTCGTGCTAAGTATCAAGGGTGCCTTTGGTGCCAGGACCGGGCCCGACGGCAGCCCGGAGGGCATCCGAGCGTCTGTTGACGAGGCTGTCAAAGTCTTGGGTGGGACCAAGACCATTGACATATTCGAGTGCGCACGGGTTGACCCCAAAGTTCCCATCGAGACCTCCATTGGGGCGTTGGCCGAACTGGTCAAGGAGGGCAAGATCGGCGGCATCGGCCTGAGCGAGGTCAGCGCCGCCACGATCCGCAAGGCCCATGCCGTGCACCCCATCGCGGGCGTCGAGGTTGAGCTCAGCCTGTTCACACCCGATCCCCTGCACAATGGCATTGTAGAGACGTGCCACGAGCGTAAGTAACCATCCGAAAGGGCCAAGGAAGAATACCATGGGGGAAGCATTCTCTAACGGAGGTAACACAGTGGGTATCCCTATCATCGCATACAGCCCCATCAGCCGCGGCTGGCTAACGGGTGAGCTGCGCAAGCTGGACGACCTGCCGGCGGACGACTTCCGGCGGATACTACCGCGCTTCCAGCCGGCCGTCTTCGACCAGAACTTCAAGCTGGTCGAGGCCGTCGAGCGCATTGCCAAGCGCAAGGGCGTGACGACGTCGCAGGTCGCCATCGGCTGGGTGGTCGCCCAGGGCGCCATCCCCATCCCCGGCTCCGCCCGCGTCGAGCGTGTCGTCGAGAACACCAACGCCGCGGCGCTCACCGACGCCGAGCTGGCCGAGATCCAGACCATGCTCAATACCCTACCCATCGGTGGGGAGCGCTATGGCGGCGCGCAGGAGAAGTTCCTGAATGCTTGAGTTTGTCACGGTATATCTAATGTGCTTCATTACGTCGCTCCCATGCTGTCTTGGTGATGTCAATGGCAGCGAATTGGCGGTTGCTTGCACGTGGGGCTTAGATAAAAACTTAGATGATCAGCTATCATTTAGATCTTATATTTACAGGTCCTTGATCTTCCTGCCAGCCTTCACTTGCGTACGTGAATCCTGTCTATACATGTCATATTACTCAGTGACTATCCGCTAGTTCAGAAGCCTTTCAGGTTAGCCGGAATAGGGGCACATCTCGTATAAGCTACAGGGATCCAGCAGTATATTGGCCCTTGCTTAGCTATTTATATTAGGGGCATACTCCCAACTTAGTACGGTTATAAACCCTTTTCTTAGATTGGACCAGGGTCCTAAATAGGGGGGTTAGCCCCTGCTTATGCGCAAAGGGATTTTATACTTGGCGTACAGGTTATACGGAATTTGAAACAAAGAGCATATTCCATGTTGCGTACTCCAAATCATTGACCGCATTACCCGTTTGAACGACGGCATCTAGTGCCGCAGAATCGACGGACAACTTAGAAAGATACCAGTTCTTGGTCCATCGGAGATTCTCCGCGTATTTGAGGAAGAGACCCCTACCATCTTCTAGTGTCCTGCGCTTGCGGGCGCTGATCAGTTGTTCGCAGGTCTCAAAATGGTCGCTGAGGCGCTGCGCGAGGTTGGGATAGTCCACAGTTTGTCTGGCGGTAAGCGCGTTCCAGTCCTGGTCTTGCAGGAAAAGGAGCTGGGTCAGTATGAGGTTGGCGTAGGACAGATGTGCCATGAAGGCGAACGAGAATGCCGGGAGCATCTCTCCAGGGATCGTGAGGTAGAGCTCGAAGAGGGACTTCGCACTATGGCAACAGGTCCAGAGTGCCTGAGTCCGTATGAATGACTGGCTCGCTGGCTCCGATACACCCGCGTCAACCATAGGTTCATATAGCCTAATGAGGACAACATGGTAATGGCTCCAGAGAAGATCTATCGTGGCATTAGAAGACAGCCTGTCGGGGCTCGCGGAGATGAACACGGGACTCACAGTTTGACTTCAACGTTTCAGGTAGTTGTCGGACAACCTCTTCCAGTTGTTTTTGGATGGATTCGAAGGCCATGGTATGTGAAACCCCTAGAATAGCCTCCCCATTGGCAGCCTTCCCCGGAAGTATCTTGGTCGCCCGAAGTACAAGTTGTTGCATACGCACAAGTGCAACCAGCAAGTAGTCGGTCGGGCAGTCATTGGCTTCGGACAACGCATCACAGCATTTTCCCATATAATCCGTGTACTCTAGCGGTTCAGAACGACGGAAAATAGTCCATACGCTAGCGCAAACAGTTAGATAAGGGCGTGCATAGTTGGCAAAAGCTTTGCCACATACATCGATGTGATATAAAACACGCCCAGCAGAGATCTTCGATCGGCGTTGGTGTGATCACGTCGCATATTCAAGCCTCGGACTCGGACCGTGCTCTCGCTGATGATGGATCTTGACGGTATGACCTGGCTTTCAGGGGCTCTGTTCAACCCCATATCGCCGATCATCCCTATAGCTAAATGTAAGAGGCCCGTATCGCGAGCATGCATAAAGAAATGCCAATCATTCCTGCGGGATGCTTAGTATATTGATAGTGCATGGGTATAGTTTGTGTTAACAAGCACTTGGTGAATGGCGGGCGGGGGCTTACCAGGCAAGGAATATCAAGATTGCTTGCAGCAGCTCTGAGCTTCTCTCGTTTTTAACCACAACATGTTCTGCAAAGTACTCCCGAAACCATTTATCAACCGCCATCTTGATTGGCCAGGTTTGGGGTCGACAGGCACATACGATGGCTTTCAGGAGTAATGGCCGCTCATGGAGCATCTCACGAGCCGTCCAGGAGGGGATAGGGACGAAAGGAAAGTGGGGTAGCATATTCGTCCTATACTCTAGCAGTAACTGATTGGCTTCGACAAGAGCAACTCGAAGTCCAAAAGGGAAGTCAATATACTCATTGGGTGATGTGCTGGCCGCCATCGCCATCGATGACGAGGCCTGGGTCACGTGCACATTGGAAGCACCGGGAAGTGAACCATCGGCGTCCCCGAATGGCATGCGGGATTGTTGTTGTTGCTGTGCTTGCAAGTCTTGCGGAATTGTAACGTTGCCTATGCTAGGCGTTTTTTGGTTTGCAGCTAGCAGGTTCATTATACTGTCGACCTTTTCCTCGAGTGCTCCGACGCGTCTGGGAGAAGTGTGTCAGTTGTTCGCGGACTAACAGGAACGGGTGAAGCGAGTTCATCAAAAGCCTTACTTAGACTTCCCTCGTTTTCTCCTAGGGCCAGCTTGCGGCACGGAGCAGTCTACGTTCGATTTGGAGCATCTGGGATCCATGGTCAATGGTGTATACTTAATACCGGGTGGTGGTAGTTTGTTAGTCATAGGGATTTTACCTCTGGCAGACGGTCTCTGTCAGCCAATGGCATCGCGTCTTCGACCGTGCACAGTTTACACATGCTCTCTGTTTATTGACCACCCTCTCTGTCGTAATAGACACTGACGCTGATGAGGCGAGCGTAGCGGATGTTGAAGCCATAGCGATGAAGTGCTTAGTCTATCTAGGATGAACGGGAGGCTTCGTAGTTCATTTGGGTTCCGAGCATTGAAAATGGACTGGTATATGTGCAGCCCGTTACATCCGAACTGCAACCAACCAATGGATGTTGGCTCTAGGTTACTGGCGGGACTTTATTTGTTCTCCGAGTTCCGACAGCCGGAACACCGTAATATTAAGGGGTCATGCATGGATCCTAGTCCATAAACAAATGTGTTATCGACTAGGAGAATGGGAAAGGAAGCCTGAGGGACCACAAAGACCTAACAGTGTAGGCACCTATGCGTCATCAGCCCAGCAAGTAATGTGACCCTCGGTCAATTCGAGCTGAAGTCTTGCGAGGATGTTGGCATTTCCGAGGCCATGTCACATGCAGACTACTGGCTTCTATTTTGAGCTCTTTCGTCTTCATCCGTATGCTTTCAATTTCACTCATGTGTCGCATTCAGAATACCACGGATAGGGATGGATTCGAATATAGATTTTGTCACATAGAGGAGAAGAAGCGATCTCTAGTCTAAGGAGCATAAGAGCTCTATATAGTCTTATACAATATGCCAAGGCACTAGGTGCCGATCACCTGGTTACGTAATCCAAGTTCTCCTATTGTAGCCCCTATATCACGACATCATGAAATCTCAGGTGTCACATTTCACAGTTTTGGGAGTTGGTTTCCTTTGATCTCTGTGAGCGGCCACGATTGTAGAGGAAACTAATAAGAAGAGCGCACCCGAACTTCGTAACAGGTCAGACAAGTCAGAGGTGCAAGTGCAAGATGCTGAAGGCATGACTCTTGCATTGATGCGCGGATGAGCTGATGGCACCGTTCTTGTGTAATACCCGGTACAAGAAAGGCAAGCTAGAGAAGGTTACTACAGATGCTGGTTGGAAAGACGTTAAGGGGATGTAGAGAAAGCAGCCTGGTTGAACCCGGCACTGATCTACAGCGACGGGCCACGATCGCTTGGGCCTTTTGGCTACGCCGGTCGCTGGTCGGCAACAACGGGATGAGACAGGTGGGACGAGGCAGCCGAGTCTATTGTGGAGTATATACGGCAAGGGAAATGGTACAAGGTTGAGGATGGTGTCCACCAAGTTCGAATGGGAGCAGACATTGCAAATGTGAAAAAGGAGCAAGGTCTTATCCAGGGCCAAGACCGGGCGTCTCTGTCTCTTGTATACTATATATTAGGTGGAAGCAGCCTCCCTTGCATCAATCGTTGGCTATCGCTAGAGATGATAACACAGCGAGGATTTAATTCTCAGCCCATCGCGTTTATAATATGTCTTTCTTACTACCATAGTAGATATATATTTAGCCTCCCGCTGTCTTCCCGTGTGCCAACTATGGGTGGTGCTGCTGTATCATTGACTCCACTAATGTCAGTCAGGGGAAGAAACTTTAGGTCTAGTGACGTTATGGAACATCTAGAAATGACAGGCACTTAAGACAGGGCTCTTCTGGATGAAATATTGTGTTCAAACTAACAAGTAACTAATCTAACCTTGTCGCTGCGCGTTTTCTACCTCCGACCTGGTCCTAATGGAAGTATCTCTAAGGTGACACGATCTCAAGCCTGCACGCTAGCTAGATACTCCTTACTAAACGGGTAATCCAAGTAACCATCAGCTGAATGTGTGTAGAATGTCTTGCGGTCATAAGGACTGAGCTCCAGGCCCTCCCTGACCCGATATACTAGATCGGGGTTCGAGACGAAGTATCTGCCAAACATGACGACGATGTCTTTCTCCGGATGCTCCGAATCGACAAGTTTCCGTGCACCCTCCTCCTTGTACCCTCCGGCAACGAGCAAGGGCCCATCCCAAATTCTGTATGCAAAGTCTAAGCGCTCGTTATTGTCGACATCATCGGCGCCAGACACGCGCGATTCGATAAGGTCAAGAAAGGCAAGGTTTAGTTGCTTGGCCTTGTTGATGACATCGGTGAATTGCGGGATCGGATCGTCCATTTTCATACCTTGGAACGTACTCCAAGGGCTCAGACGGAGGCCGACACGCTCTGGGCCGGCAACATCCACCATAGCCTTCATCACCTCGTTAACGAACCGAGACCTGTTCTCCACACTCCCACCGTACTCGTCGTTGCGCGTGTTGCTGACATCTTGGATGAATTGGTCGACAAGGTAGCCGTTTGCGGCATGACACTCAATGCCATCAAACCCCGCTCTGATCGCATTCTTCGCTGCGTCCGCAAAGTCTCGAACCGTCTGCTTCACCTCGTCTGTTGTCATGGCCCGCGGTACTGGGGCACCTTCTTGGAAAGGTATGGCACTTGGTGCTAGGATCGGGGCCCCCTCCTTCTGCGCTACCGCTGGAATAGCAGCACGGCCCATTCCACACAGCTGACAGAAGATGAAGGAGCCTTTGCGATGGACTTCTTCGGTGATCTCTCGCCAAGCGTCGACCTGGTCGTCACTCCAGATTCCTGGCGCATTGAGAAACCCACCACTGCCTGGAGAGATGAAGGTTCCCTCGGAAAGGATCAGCGTGCCTGGAATCGAGGCTCGCTGACCGTAGTATTCCTTCATCAAGGGCGTCGGAACACGATCTTCGGTCGCCCTGCAACGACTGAGCGAAGGCATTGCGATGCGATGCTTCACTTCCACATTGCCGATTTTCAGGGGCTTGGACAAGCGTGATGTAGTCATGGTCAAAAGTTGTAAATGTTTATCAGGGGTAGAGTGGGGGCTTCTAGGCGTATGAGAGATCGCGATTCGGTTGAGCATGTGAGGATACGAGTTCCATGGGACTTGGGCGATGCATGCCATTTTGTACTGTTGGACTACACACAACAGCAGGAGACTGACGTTGGTTCAACATGGCATGTTGGATGGGTATTTGTAATACAGATTCTCAGCACAGGCATATACGGCGGTTGCAACAAACGCAACATACTTCTAATTGCAGAATGAACATACATCTTGTTTGGGATAGAAGCCATTCATCATTTGGGGAATAAACAGTCTTCCCGTTTTGGACATATGTTATTTCCTATTTGGGGATAGAATGGGTAACCGATTATGAGAAGATACGCTGCATTAGACTGCCCCAGTATTATCTTACTTATCAGCTTCATTACTAAAGACCATGTCGTGATGCTCGTGACAGCGGCGGATTACAAATCGGAAACTCGATGAAAGTGTACGGCAATCAATAACGAGAAGGATGGGATGCGAGCTGGACATGACTCGGGTAGTGCGTTACAGGCTATCTCTCCATTGCCCCGGCTACATCTTCACCTATAGTTCCCAATAACAAGGAGGATCCCCTATAATGAGATTCGAATCAGATATATGATCATTGACCGACGAATCACCCAATCGTATTACGCTATAGAGCCCACTGCTTCTATGGGCGTATCTAGTTCATCTTGCTGGTTATACCGTTATAGCACCCTGTACGGTCTGCTGAGCTAGCATTAGCTTGTGATGACGACTCTCTTCCCAGAATGCTTTCACTGGTGACGAAAACGCATCCTCTGACCAGATGAATCGTGTTAGGATCGCAAGTAGTGCTGACCAAGACTCGTGCCGACCCCTTAACCTGGAGTGGTGGGTCACGGCTACGAGCGCCACATATTCTGAGCGCACATTCCCGGTTGCGGCAAAGGCACCACCTATGCACAAGAGCCAGGCCAGTACATCAGGATAAGCGTCCCAGACAGGATCTGCGTTGGATTGTTGTAACTTGCAGAGCAATTGCAATAACAGGTGAGACTATGAAATCTGGTGTTAGTCCACGGCTATATTTGCAGCTGGTGCATCTCGATTCGTGATATTCACCGAGGGGTTGTAATAATGACAACAGCAAGGCGCAGGGAGGCGAGATGATGTGGTGCATGTGGGACACTTACAGGAACGGATGATTCACGCCAAATCTTACAGCGTAGCATGGTTGAACATAAATAGGCTGCGAGGTGACAACAGTCTAGGAAAGGGGAAGTTTTCGGCAAGCTCACCAGCCTGGACTGGATGGATGCTTGCTGGTTATCAACTTCTGTGATCGACAGTATACCGCTGTCCGTGTATTTATCCCGAATACATTGCAGTGCATGGATATCCTCGAGTAGTTCGACGAATTCCTGGGTCAGCAGGTGAGACGTCTCCTGGAAGCCAGGTGGTAGGATAAAGGTACTTGGGCTGAATGGATCTCTTCTCCACCGAAGCTCCGTGAATGTGGTATGGCTAAATATTCGTCTAGACCCTGTCATGACCGCAGAGTTGAGGTCTTGCCTATTTTCGAATGTCAGAATGAACATCGAGAATAGGAGAGGATTTATTGCCTACCAGAAAATTGCCCGTTTGATCGCGTCAGTTAGGTAAACACCCTTCGTTTGACATATGTTTAAAAGTTGCTGTACTGCGTTCATGTGAAGCTGCACTTGGCTAGGCATAGTGAGACGAGCCTTGATTTGGATAGCATCAGCTTCATCTCACCCCATCCTTATCATACACCAAGAGATACTCAGGGGAAGGGGCTTAGTGATCCAAAATAAAGGGGGTACTGACTTCTACACCCGCTAGCAGAAGAATGGCCGCCAGGGTCGGTTCCGAAGCAGCCTCGTCCGGACAGCTCATTCTTATGCGAAGAGAGTTGAACGCTCGTTTCTGATATCCGAGACACTCTGTGTTGATGACCCCAGCTACCGCGTATGAATAAGTAAGCATGATAGCGTTTAGAAGGGCGGGATCATCGGCACTCGCTCGTAGGATGGAGCAAAAGTTTGAGAGTACAAGTTCGTCCGCAACACTGAAGACTGGCTCAGCGACCTGTCTAATTTTGCCTATACTTTCGGTCAACCGGAACAGAACACCTTCTACGAACTAAGAAGCGTTTGTCTGCTTACTCTGTCTTATCCATGCTTGCAATCTCGAAGAAGTTGCATTAAGCATCTCAAACGGCCCCCATGCTACCAAGGATGGCAGAGGAGGTGACGTGGAATTGGTCTTTGATTTACAAGGAATCCTCTTCAGGGGCATTGCACGGAAGTTCAGGCCTGACTGCTCCTGGCGGTTTCGTTTACTCTGAAGCGCTTGCTTGATAGCATGAGACCGGGCTAGACGCTTGGCATTACGGTCTTTCACATCATCTGGCTTGTCGATTGAGATGAAGCAGAAGTCACCACCTAAAAGAAGCTGTTAGATCGTCAACGGCCGTCAGATATGTGTGGCTTGCCTACGATGGGTCCATGGTGGCGGGTTCTTGTAAGGGGCTAGTGTAGGGTAGATAACCTTTTGTTGCCATTTTGCTGCTGGGTTACTAATTCGAGGACTAATGCCTTGCGAGATTCAGGAATAGTGGCTGTTTAAAGATAAACTTGCGATTAGTTGGGTGCAAACTTCGTAGACGATCCTTTTTGACGTCAAAACGATTCTTGCTTACAAATCCCGCGATGCAATACGAGACGTAGTGGGGCTAGCCCCTTTTCTTATTAAACATCTTTTTCATTTTAAGGCTAGCCGGTATGACTCTCAGGGCTTAAAATGTATAATTACTTGGTTAGTTATCTTCTTTAAGCAGTTAAATAATACCTATAGCAGTACTGTAACAATTGCAGCGCTGTTGGAAGCTGGCGGGCGGGCCTCTCGGGCTGGAGGATCGAGAAGATCTGGGAGGGACCTGAGGAGGGCGTGGGTCAAGTCGATGGAGTGGAGGCTTGGGTCCCGGATTACTGGTCAAGAATGAAGATCGCATACCACGAGACTTAAATAAGTAACAGCATTGGACATAATATTGGGTGTTATCCTGTGGGACCCTGATACTACATTACGTATTGCTGAATGTAGTCCAACACCGGTAGGCTCGGCTCACCCCATGCGTTAGCTTTCAGATACCATGAAGTTCCAAACATCCATATCACATATGTACATCGATTCGACTAGGAAGTAGATTGTTATCATTCGTTGGGGCGTGCCCATCGCATTTCCTACTCTTGGTCATATAGCAGAATGGCGGAGTATTATCCATGCCAGATACGCCCTTTACATAGCCGCGATAGTTGACCCTTGTCGAACTGGCCTGACTTACTGCACATGGTAATTTCGGCCTTTGGAGAAGCTGCCTGATCCCGGGGAATATACGTGGGCTCGTAAGAAAGCACAAATCGCTTGGGTCCACCTGGATAAGCACCATGACCCCTTAGTAGTCCGAGGCTCGGGGGTACTTGAACTTGGTACCCGGGGGGTGCTCATCAGTTCGGAACTTGCAGTACGGATGCGTGCAAATTGCATTGACAACACTCGGGCACTGAGTCTGGTCAGAGGATGGTTTCTGAAAACGCATGAGAAGGAGCACTTACGTGGTGTCCATAGATGCAGTTCTCGACGTCACAGTCTTGTCCATTGGTGCAGGGGTTGATGCGCGCGAGCAAGGCGATGGCGTTGATCTCTTCCTTTGACGGCTTGTAGTCGTGCTCGAAGCAACATTCGTCCCCCTTTGAACAGGGACCACGGAGAAAATGGTTATTGCACAGTTTGTTGTTATCTTTGCGTTTCTTGATGCTCTCCAGAACAGCTGGGTTCACGGGGATCGGGGGATCCAAGCCACGGGGACCAGGGTTCCAGGGGGGCGGGAGCGGCTTAAGAGTTCGAGTTGCTGCATTCGTGCTTTTCAGTGCGAGTGGGAGTATAATCTGTGGAGGTGGGCTAGCTTTTTGCGTGACAGTAGCATACGAAATACTGCCCGCCACAGAGGGTGCGGAAGTAATAGACGGTGTCGAAGAGGCGGAGTTGATAGATCTTTGCACGAGCTTGTCTCCTCTGAATATCTCTTTCATCGGCAAAATGTTGGCGCCAGTCGATGCTATCTCCCTAACAGTGGGATATCCTTCCAAGATGGTAATGCGCCGTCGGATGTTATCGTCGCTGAGCAGATCATCTAGAAAGGGGGCATAGCCGGCGTCGTGAGAGACGCCTAGAAGTAATTGTTTGCAATTATAGTTACGCAGGTTCCATCTGGTAGTTTCTGCGGAGAGAGACGTTGGGTAAGTGAGTGCGCGACACAGGACTGGACAGGCATCAGATGCCACCTCCGTCGTCGGAAAAAGTCTCTTACCTTTGATCTTAGAGTCGGCCCTTTCTTTTCCATGGCCAACATCGATAAAATCAAAAGATGATTTAGCTTGAGTAAAGCCTTGCATAAATTCTTTCAGGTCGTTCTCGTTGCCGACACTACCGTCTCGTTTCATGGCCTTACCGAGGCCGCTGAGATTGGCGACGATTTTGGCAATAACTTCGGTTTCATCGGCCTCCCGGCATTGTTGCGCTATCGCCTGTCGGAGTGCATTTGCAGCCTTCTTTCCACCTTCCAGACCTTGTCTCACATATTCCTCCTTGAACTGTAGCGAGACATGTCAATGGATCGTCGAAAACTCGGCCGATATTGATGCATGGATGTGCTCAGGTTCGGTAGGAATACTCACGAGTAAACCATCACCATCGATCAGGATCATAACGTAGGGGTTTCGATTCTGCAGCAGGGCGCATTAGCATTCTGTCCTTGGCAAGCTGGGAAGTCAGGGGCGAGGCGAACGGGTCCGATATTCACCTTCAGGTTATCATTGTCCAACGCAATGTAACCCATCTGAGCCTCTGCATCGCGAAGGCGCTGTTGTAAATCCCTTCTGGATTTCGCTGCATCATCGAGGTCTAGACGCACATCACTTAATTCCTGTCGAAGGAGAGCGTTTTCATGACGGAGGGAGCTTTCGATGTGTTCGGCATAGAGCATAAGATCCTATCAAGTGTCACGTCAATACGCAGTTCGCACATGCCGCACATGCCGCACATGGCATCAAATAGCTCTCGAATAGCGATAGCGTGCCCTCAGGTCCATCATCGAACGAAGGTACGGCGTAGTGGTAGCTCGCGGGGAATAGATATGGGGTATAGGGTGTGGGCTAGCTGGGGGTAGTGCAGTCCCACCGTTCCCCATATACCGTTCCTTTTCCCCCCATTCCTTTTTCCCGTTCCCGTGCCCCATTCCCCGGTTCCGGTCCCGTTAGACGGGGCGCCTGGATGTGAGTGTGGTGCGTGTCATGTGTGTGGATCTTGGAGACCTTGGATGACGAGACGGGAAGATCGGATCGGATCGGATCGTGGGATCTCCTCCCCTCCCGCTAACTTAAAGAACCCACTACCGAACCAGGGTGATAACCTAATAGGGACAGGGACGGGACCGAGGCAGACAGGGACAGGTCGGGGATAAGATAGTTATGTAGGAACAAGACCGCAAGGAAATGCAAAGACAATGGATGATTCCCATAGGATGCACTAACCTTGATTAACTCATGGGTGTGGCCTCGATTGAGGTCATACTCTTGGTATCGAGTTACGAAATCCATGATGCTGCTACTCGGAGGAGTAGTCGTGCTTTGCTTTGACGACGCCACTTTGTCAGCTTGGTGTTTACCTAGGGAAGTGGTGGGGTAGGCAAGTAACGGAGCGGCGGCGACTGGGATTCTGCAATGGATGGGATGTAAACAAAATAGAAAATAGATTGAGGGCGGCGATGGGAAAGAGTATAGCCGGCAGTTGCACATGTGGTGGGCGCGGATGTATTGGACCTGCAGTGACGCTGGACACGGCATTGCAGCGATATGGCACAACGATATGGCAATGGCGGGCAGTGACTGTTGCCGCGGACATCGCTAACTGCTAGGTACAATACCTAACTGACCTAACTGACCTAACTAGTAGGTGCTGGGCTGCTGAATCACGCTTACTTACCTACATACACGTAGCTTCAGGGGCAGAGGGGGTGCTAAGGTGCTAGCCTAATAGTTGAGAGCTATCAAGACAGAGCCTACGAGGTTCAAATGCGTACAGTAGTTATGGTACTGATGAATCAAACGGGCAAAGCTCCCAAGTGTTCCATAAAATGGCAAGTCACTCAAGATGACGAGTTGCATGTCTGAGCAGGTAGACTGGCATGTACTTATCAGGTAGTTAGTAGTACATACATAGGTGGCAATTTGGATTTCTACTGTATATGGATGCAGCTCAAGTCACACAATACTTTTCAATTGGGCTATGCTATGCCGTCATGTCTTCTCTTTTCTTATTCCCTCCTGTCTTAGGGGGACAAGGTCGCTGGAGGGTAAATGAACAGTATAACACAAACATACTTAAACCCGACACGCAGATATGTGTCTTGGTCCCAGACGCAATGGCCAACCAACTCTGCGTATAAATGATGAGATGACCTACAGTAATAAGTAAAGGGGAACGTGATGGGACTTACCGGTGTTCAGAGCCTTCCAGCGCATTGAGATAATTACCTAGTTCTTTCAACCGGCAGTAAGATACATATATGTATGCCGTGTGTATGTATGCGTAGCTACCTTAACTAGGTAGCTTATATACCTACCTAGGTAGGGCTAGCTAGGGGGCTAGGGAGCTACTTACTTCGTCCTTTTCCATGCACTTCACACCTGATTGGTGCCATCTACCGATAATTAGTGCATACATATACATACATACCTGCATGTATGGCAGGTACCCCGCTACGGTCGGTCATAGGTGTGGATCCTAAGGAAGTGAATGCCAAGGATAAGGCATTAGGCCAATTGGAAGGGCCTTAGATAATAAGAAGTGAATTCTTAAGAAATTTACTTTTATAATTGTAATTATATTTAAATACAGGTTAAGAAATTCTTTATTTTCTTTTCTTTCTTTTCTTTTTAATAATTAATAATTATTATAAAACTTTAAAACATTTAATTATTAATTAAATTAATAATAATTAAATTATTAAAAACTTATAATAAAATATATATAAGATTAATTATAATATAACTTAAAATTTATAATATAAGTTTACGAAATATAAATTAAACCGAATTAAATCCAAATAACGTATAATTTAAAATGTTATATATTTAAATAATATAAGCACTTCTTTATATATATATTTTATTAAAAGTATTAAGTTTATATACTTATTTATATATTTACTTTATGTATTAAAATAAGTAAATATATAAGTATATAAGTATATAATATATATATATAAGTAAGTAAATAAGTAAATAATTAAAGGAAATAAAAGAGTTATATATAAGTAAATTATAAAGTATTATATATAAGTACTTTATAAATATATATTAATAATTTTAAATTAAGTATATAAAGCGTTATTAAAATATAAATAATTAAGAGCTAATAACGTAATAACTAAACGTAAATAAAGCAATTTTAAAAGAAGATATATAAGATTATTTTTATTTATAATGTTTAAATATATAAAGTTCTTTTTATAAGCGCTAGTTTTTAATACGGCGCTTAAGCGCCGATTACGTACCGCTTACGTAATAAATTCCTTAAGCGAAAGTTATTTCTTTATATTACCTTTTTCTTTTTCGGTTATTAGTTTTAAATACCTTATTTATTCGTCTTAAATGCTTATTTTTAATTTAAGTTTATAAATTAATAATTTTAAAATTTAACGGTATTTAATTACCGGTTATTTAATAATTCATTTTTAATAGGTTTATAATTTTCTTTTATATACGTATTTCTTTTTCTTTTATTAGGTTATAATATAATAATAATTATGGATTTTATTCGTTTAGCCGGTTTATTACGCGGAATATAAATCGCAAATATATTACATGTTATATGCTTATATGTATATAAGTAAGCAGTTAGCGTAAAAGTAATAATAATAATAATAATAATAATAATAATAATAATAATAATAATAATAATAATAATAATAATAATAATAATAATAATAATAATAATAATAATAATAATAATAATAATAATAA
>JAKJXP020000181.1:0-43498 GCA_022225965.2 Diatrype stigma | reverse complement strand
TCCACAGGTAATAGAGGTAGAAAAATTCTGTCTTAGAATATGAAACTTGATTAATCAAGCTGTCGAATGGTCCAAGTTTCGTCCAGATCGGGTAAGGTTTGGTGAAGATACGGACGAATGATGGGATAGAGAGATCTGATATATCTGTAACAGAAATATTTGGATGGTAATTACTCTGTGATTTAACGGAAAGAGTAGGTATGATAAATTGGTTTTAGAATCTGATTATCCTGATCGAGAGGATTTTAATGGTGTAGAAATTTCCCGATTCGGATAAGTATTGGTCGAGATATAAGTAAATGGGTTAAAGATAACCTTAGTTGTATTATATTTGCTGTTTCCTTTAGGGTAACCTTTTTCAGGAAAGGTATACTGGCTTCTGTAAGCCGTATAAAGGTCCTGTAGGTGTATATTGCTTATTTGGGCGCTATCCCGGGCCTTATAATCTATAAGATTATACGGTATATGGTTATATTGTATTGGATAATACGGATGTAGCAGTGGAATAAATAGGCACTAAGTAAGGTTAAGCAGACGTATATAAAGGTAGTTATTTAAGTATGAAGTAGTATTCGTGTATGTGTATAAGTGTGTGTGTGTGTAAGTGTGTGTGTATAAGGTCCCGACTTTCTGTATATCAGCTAGGTGGCTGTTACCCCTATTTATATACAGAGTATTTCCTAATGCGGTAATTGTCCCTATCCTTTCTATTACAATGGAAGTCCTTGTTTCCTTTATCCCATACAGTAATTGCTTCCGGCAGTATACCGTTCCCAGCAGTAATTCTGCTGTATAAGTGCAACTCCTTTGTAGTTGCTTTGTTATACTGTCTTGCTGCATTCAGCAAATCCTACAGTCCTCGTGGGAGTTTGCATGGTCGGAAACACCGCGTATTACAATACAAGAGAACTCTGTCCTTAACGCAGTAGCCCCTATCTCGAAAAAGAGGGCATCGCCGATACTGCCCACCGTGATGTCAAGCTGGCCAGACACATAACCCCTTCCTGACTCAGATCATAAGGGGTCCGGTCCCGGACCTTATCTATAGTATATAACCAGGTCTTTCTGTACAGCTTCCGAAAACCCGCCTCTGAGCTGTTCTCTAACTAAGAATATAAATTCTGTTTGGCCCATCTGCATCATCTCTTCTGCAAGTTCTAGCCCCTTTATAATACCATTATCATCCCCTATAATATACTTTATGGATCGAACTTTAAAGGGACTTGGTGTTATAGCGTAAGCCTCCCGGTCTTGGTCAAACCCGCATTAAGAGACAGCCCAGTAGGTAAGTGGTAACTTGATGTAAGAAACCCAGCAGACGTTGTAGGTCCAGGGACGATTTGAGTAAAAAGGCGACTACGTCAATAATCGTTAGGGATATATACCTAGCTATACGGTATTCAAATGCTCATGCGGCGTTAGTAACCATTGGTTGAATCTCAATCACAAAGCATACCATGAGGCAACTTGGCACATTTGTCCTATCCCAAATGCCTATAGGTGGTAGGAAATCAACTGTCAGGTGTCTTTGAGCTTACCCTAGGCCAAAGGTTTTCGTAGGTTTCTTGGGACAAGGCCTTCAACACGACCTTAGCCTTGGCTTGGATCTGTGCGGACTGGACAACATGAAACCTTCATTTCTGTATATGAATATATGGTTGGAGCAAGGAACCGCTATACTCCCCTGCGGTTCATTTCACAACAAGTCCAACAATATCCCATCGTAACCCCAAGACTATTCATCACCTACCAGACCTCATTTACATCATTACCACCGTACTGATCAGGACTCAAATTTGTCCTGGGCAATACTGGTGCCTGTGCCATTTTCCCTCCACGGAGTGTCCAAAAATTCGACGTTCAAGCAAACTAACGACCCACCGCGGATATTGGCCGAAGGATTAGGAATGGATAAAACTTACAGTCAAGCGTTGGGGCCTGCCTGTGTTGATGATTCTTTGAATGCCCGCGCACAGAAGTTCGCCATCCTTGACGGCGACAACGCGAGTCCGCAGGGACGGCGGTAACAAGTTGAGAGAAGACTTTGAGGTGAACTTCGATGATGACTGTGGTCAGGTTAATAGGGGACCATGGATAACACGGCTGTTGGGAAGTGAGCTTCACACTCAGAATTATCCATGTGACTACGAAACCTCTATGGTTCATCGATGATGCTGACTATATGATGTCCATCTTGGGTCATGGTGCGCCGAAGCCCATCACCGGGAAGCCAAATGCATCTTCGAATTGCTGGCTCACCATGGTCAAAAGCAATGGTTCCACGCTTGTCGACGAGTACGGACGCCGAGTACGTAATATCTCACTTGTTGGTAAGACAACCATCATTTTACTGTTCATTCTTTAGAGAGGACACCGTATATCGTTGACATACCTACTCACACCTTTCTAGCCCGACGGGGAGGGGAGCCTCGTTAATACCAGCGATGCTCCATTATCTTGTATCAGGGTCATAGGACTTGACCGGGAGGCTTTGGATACCATGGTCAGGGAGAATGGCGCTGTTAGTCTATCTACGTTGAGCTTCGGTATCACGGCATTTACTATGGTATTGACTACATCACTAATACCCCTAGGCCTCTAGCCTAGGTTGCCCTGTTCACTATAAAGTTGCCAATCATCATGTCACCTATGGAGGCAGCATACGGCTGTAAGTATCTAAAGAATGACGGCCCCCCTGGGCAAGCCCTGTCTAACCCTCAACATGACCTAGTGATATGGGTCAGGTATTTTTTTTAGCTTTCCGTAGCAAGGGGGAAGGAAAAGGGGGGCCACGCTCCCCTATACATACAATTATATACTTCTTTTCCGCCCAAAAAGCTTGCATATAGGCATCGTGACTTTTACAGGTGTAATTCACTCTGATCAGAAGGGTTCCTAGTTAATTCGACATTCGGACTCCACGGTACCCCATGAGCCGTCACACTAGCTATAGGTAGAAATATATTGTGGTCATCATGGTGATCTCAAATATATTTCATAGCTCCTCAATATGGCCGGGTTTGCCATCTGAGTAAGTGATCTAGTCAAATTCTACCATAAAGGGAGTTTGTCACCATTGACCTCTAATGTAGACGCGATATTTGTCCACAACCTCTATGGCAGGTTCCATTTCCGAGAATAGATATCGAGCTCCTTCGCCCATTACGGTGGCTCCAAAACAATTATATTGATGGTATTAATGCCAACTTACCTCTTCGAAGGGAAATGTAGGATGAGGAGTCCTGCCCACCAGCGGCGCAGCAGCATACAGATACCATGTCAAGAGAAGTGCCACCTAACCACCCAGATCCACCATATCCACTATAGGATCCTATACATCTGTGCACAACTGTAAAATCCAGATATTTTACCCTGCTTAAACACAACAACCTCAGATGTGAGCATATCGGATCCTTTGCGAGTGGCTACCTACAACACATCAAGATCAAGAGTGCAGGTTTGGACTCTTACAACTTCTTTCCATTTACGAAACTTGTCAAGCTGGCGCTTCACAGGCAGTGATCATTCATCATACAATGGCGGCTCTTTCTATAAGCATCGATGACATTCCTGATCTCTCTGGCAAAACTGCCATAGTGACCGGTGGTTCAAGCGGGATCGGCCTAGCCGCCGCGGAAATTCTCCTTGCACACAACGCTCAGGTCTTCGTGTTTGACGTCCAGCCACCCCCGGAGAACCTGGAACCGAAAGGGGGTCGCACATTCATATATGTCCACACCGACCTATCTTCGTGGTCAAGTCTTGTGGAAGCATTTCGCACAGTCACCCAGGAGCACAATGCTTCTGTAGACATTGCCATATCGAGTGCAGGAGTATCAGAAGACGGATCCTATCTACGCAACTGCCTACGCCCTGCGCCCAAGAATTCGGCCGAGTGGTCGGCGCTCGCTGCCGATGGGCCTCCACGCCATCGAACGATCGAGGTGAACCTGCAAGGCACGCTCGACTTCGTCTCGCTAGCGGCGCGGGTTATGAAAGACCAGCCTGATGGGGGTAGCATCGTGATCATTACCAGCGCAACGGGATATCTGCCAGAGCAGGGTATACCCGTGTACAGCGCAACCAAGGGGGCGGTTGGTGTCCCCTGACATGACACTTGCTTTTCGTTGCAGATACGGTAACTGACAACAGCTACCCAGTTGATCAACCTGATCCGCGCCCTCCGCACTACCCTGCCACGGCTTAACGTCGCCATCTCTGGCGTCGCCCCATCGGCCACGAAATCGGCCATGCTCATGCAAGCCCTGGCTATGCTCAACCCGGACGATCCGGCACTCAAGACGGAGATGCCTGTGTCGGAGCCCGAGCATGTCGGACTTGCCGCCGTCTATGCGGCAACGGCGAGGCAGGATCGGAGGGTGGAAGAGTATGGGAGAGATACCGAGGCGGCGGATATCGGGGGAGGAAGGTGGAATGGCCGTATCATCCATACCATGGGCGATACTTTTACTGAAGTCGAGGGGCCATTGATCGAAACCCGGTCGCAGTGGTGGGGCGAGAAGAATACCGAGCTGTCCATGATGCAGCAGAGGGTGACGGACTCCCGTCGTTAACCTGCCAGTGCATGGATAACCAGGGGTCTGATATATTTTGGAAAGCATTATACCTGGTATCTCTTCGTTAGTTGGTTAACAGGCTCGACCAATAAGTACTACTTATTATTCCATTTTCTTGAACACTAAGAGTAATCTGGGTCCGAATCCATCGCCAGGGCTATCTCGACGGTGCTGCTGATTCTACCAAAGGTGCTGTGTACTCTACTTCCCACCACCTCACACCATCATCCAACCGCCACCATTATCACTACGCTGGCGAAATGGTAGGAAGTGGTGATAGTTGCGGAAGTACAGTACATAGTATATAACGACTGCATGGACATCAAGAAATGTCCCCATAATTGTGACTCAAAGCGGTTAGACACCGCCGAAAAATCCAGCAACATCATCGAAATAGCCGTGGCGGCATCTATAAAGGGCGTAGTACCTAACAGGACTCACTTATTTCCAGCAGTCTATTAAGATCGAAAACTCGATACCACACATTCGCATGGTTTCTCAGGTTGCAGAGAGGGCCCGGACTCTGGAGGCAACGCTCGGTACTTGCTATTGTTCCGACATATGTGAGAGGCACAGCAGGCCCTAGTCTACCTAGCGCTTATATCCAGGAAATTACAATGTCACCCTCGGCCTAACTAGGACAAGATCCCCCCTATACCGCAGCGAATGCACCCAAGGCAACACCAGCTGCCAAACCCGCCATCGCCACACGCGTTGGCCCAGGAGCACCGCCGGAGCTCACGCTCGTCGCGCCGGTCTCCGTGGGCGCGGAACCAGCATCGCTGCCAGTCCCAGTCACACTTGCGCTCCCACTCTGCGCACCCGTCGCCGTCGTCGGTGTCGCACCAGCGGCGTCGGTACCCAGCACGCTGGTCTCCACGGCGACGTATCCGTTATAGTAGCTCTCGATGGCGGTCTGCGCGTCCTCGGGGACGCCGCTCTTGAACCAGCCAGCGGTGGTGTAGTCGGCGTGCATGGGATCGGCCGTCTCGAAGCTCGAGAAGATGGCGTCCGAGTCCGAGGCCGTGGCCATGGCCATGTAGACGGCGTTCGCGGCGCTCTTGTAGCCCGGGTCGTCTTGCAGCTTCAGCTCGTAGCTATACAGCGCGCTGGCGAGGCTGGTGGCGACGGCGCCCGTCACCGCGGTGGGGATGTTCGACCCGTACAGCCCGTTCAGTACGTCGGAGGCGGGGACGGAGCTCGGGAGGCTGTAGCCATCCTGCGTTGCTGGCGAGCCGGCGTTTTCTTCCTCCTGTGGCGCGGCGAGCGCCAAGGGAGCTAAGAAGAGAAGAAGGGGAAGGCGTTGGACCATGATTGGCAGTAAACTAGAGTTGGATGAAGACTAGGGATGCTTTGGAAAAGGCGAGGACCGAAAGGATATGAGACAAGAAGTTGTTCCTGTGATATGTATAGGTAGTAAAATATAATTGAGTCTAGACAATTTATACTGGCTGAAAGGCTTCTGCGTTAATGGCTGGCCCGGAAATGATGTACCTAGGTACCTATCTCTGATTGGTCGGCCCCGTTGCTTGCGAACTGACAATTGGCTAACGAGCTCAGCTCCTCTTGCTGCAGCCAATCAAACCACGGCCTTCTAAGCACTGTGCATAACCAATCCTGGACGATGCACCCAATTGAGGCTACACTTACATATGCTAACTACGGGGATGAATGGGTTGCCTTATGCAGAAATCTCAAGTTAGTTGATCGGGGCATTATGGCTATGGCAGTGTTATTATCGAATAGGTACGCCGGCTGCGTTGTGGCAGCTACCTACCTCAGCTGCTCAGTAAGTAGGTACGTCCGGCAGAATATATGGTTCATGGTTCATAAACGGAGTAAAGATACGTACTTATGTAGCTATATAGCTTGGATAAAATAAGAGTGATGCTATACACTAATTGGTTTTTTCCCTTACACACTGATTACTTTTTTTGCCACCTGCTGGCGCCCCGCCAATACTTTTCCGGGCGACCTATCACTATAGTCATTTAATACCAAGTAGGTAAGTTGATATTATTATTTCTCCCAAGTGATATAAGCCTTTTTGGGAACAGCCGCTGCTGCGTTATAAGAGCGTTGCGCTATAAGAGCGCTGCGCTGTAAGAGCGTTGCATTTTTGCCATTAGTGAGGGCAGTTTGGTGAGGGCATCATTGCATTCGTAAGTTTCGTGAGTTACATAAGCTGGTCCCTTTGTAAGGGCATTCGCGGCGTTTTGGCATAAGGGCATATAGCGCCCGTAAATGAAAGCAGTCATTAATTGCTTTTGTAACGGTTTATTTGATGTCGTGATAGCTTCAGTTCCAGGTTGCAATAGCTGACAGAAAAAGTAATCAGTGTATAAGGGAAAAAACCAATCAGTGTATAGCATCACTCTAAAACAATGCCAACAGGTTAGGTAGATGAGCGTAATACATGCTCCCGACCTAACCTAACCTTTAAGTCATTCTCTTCCTATAAACCTTCCTATCTGTTACAGAGCTTACCTTAACTTCTGGCCAGATTGCCCTATACATCGTCTCTTGGATTTAACAAAGCCAGCCAAGCTCTGATGGTAACCGCCTCCAATATCCTCAGGGTGTCACGCAACGCCACCACTGCAACGCGATGGCCACCATTTGGTGGCCACCACCTTCTGCAATCCATCCATTCGAGATTTTCCCGAAGTTGCGCAACCTGCAACGCAATCCACGATAACTTTCTCGTTACGCAACGGTTGCAGCGTTATAGTGGCTGGTGATTTGTGGCTAATATATACCCAAGTACCGCCACATTATCGGGACTAATAAGGGTTGGAATTAAGGGGTCCGGGCGCTGGAAAGGGGATGGGGGGGGGGGGGCGGTGGTTAAGGGGTGATATGGATCGGAAAGGTAAAAAATACGCTTCGAATACGCATATCCTGGCGCGTACGGGTTCCTAAACACCAAAATTCTTCGCACAACCTTTATATATACCCTTATTTTAGGGGTATTGCAACCGTGCAACTTTACTGCAATCTGGTTGCAATTGCGCAACGGCAATCCACTAAATCCAAGGTGCTGGTTGCAGTTACTGCAATCCATCCACGAGAGGTCCTGGTTATAGTGGATTGCGTTGCGTGACACCCTGAATATCCTCCGCCACCGGCAACATTTGCTGTGTTGTCTCCTTGTTCGTAGTCTCTTGTCCCTTAGTCCAGGGCTCGCTCAGTATTCTGGTTTGTTTCTGTCCGTTTCGATTACATGATCTTCAGCTGGGGGTGGTAGCTAAGATCGGCGGAGATTAGGTCATACTGGGTTGTCAAGGTCGCCACGCCACGCGCCGAGGGTCAGGTTCTGGAGGAGTAGATATCACGGATGAACTTACGCATCCCCGAGAAGCTTGTGCCGCTTGCTACGGGCGAGGGCTGCGGTGGTGTCGTGCTGTCGTCTGGCGAGAGGTTTGCAGAGCTTTCCCCTTCCCCTGCGCTCTGGCGGGGACTGCGTCGTTCTCGGACCCACGAGCTCATGGACTCGCTCAGGCTCGTGAACCGGCCTACGAATAGAACGAAAACAACTGGGAGCGAAAGGCAGATTGACCCGACGTTGAGTTCGACAAGGCTGTTGCAATCGGTCAGTCAAGTGGCATGCAAGCACAACGAACAAGGAAGCTTTGCATACCCCGTAGCATAAACGGGGACGATCGTCCACGTGAAGTCCGACGGATCAAAAACCGACCTGTTTGAGCGGATAATCAGGTTGGCCAGCGCAGCAGAAGCGGCTCTATGGGAGGAAATTAGCGCTTGATGTTGTCCGGGTTCGGTATGATGGCTACAACAAGCCCGTAAGAAAGATAAGGCCGAGCCCTATTTTCCTCTTTACTGAGAGGTGCAGTTTCGGCAATTGGTGGAGAGGGATAAAGAGGATGTAGAAATCAGCAATAACGCTGATATAAACGGCGGCGGTAATTAGATCTACTGCTATACGCGCCCATCGATCAATAAGCGATTGAGACAGCCAGTTCTCGCTTGGCCAAGGATTACTACATGCGGGCTTGGTTGAGTTCGGTCCGCTTCTTGGTCCGCAAGATGATTCTCACCTTGAAGTATTGCATATAATGTGATAATGACACATCCCAAAGATGAATACCCAGTATGCCACCGCCAGGGATGAAAAGCACTGTAGGTGGTCATGTTAGTATTATACCTGGTATGGTGATGTAGAGCTCGAGGGCTTGTTTGAGACGTACGATGAAGGACGATGCCGGAGTAGCCCAACGTAAGAACCTAGGTACGTTAACTAGTGAGACGACGTCGCCGACCGGTCTTCGTCAGTCGACGATTCGGTACGAGTAGAATCTTACCGTTGCAACAATGCAAAGCCCTAATGCGATGAGTTAGCTCAGAAGGGGGGTGCTTGGTAGCCAAGGGAGCGCACAGTCATCTGCACCGAAGGAATGAGTGACCTTCAAACGTGCATAGATACGTAGGGACATTAACAGTATGATGAGAGCCGAGAAGATGGCAATGGGGATAATCAACTGATAAGACCTGTCTTCGGGATTGTCGAAGTCGGGGGTACGTCCCGGAGGTGGTAGCCTCACCGGGGTGTGATCTAGGTCCCCAGAGTCCATGCTAGTGTCGGTACACAAGTGAAACTTTGGGCTGTAGTGGCAGAGGGCTGGGGAGTCTTTCAAGCGCATAAAAATGGCAAAAGACCGAAGATGCGCGCGTATAAAGAAACATAAGTTTACATGATGTCCCTGGTGAAGTAGGAAGAGTTCAAGACTCCGGGTATATTCGGGCATCGATGGCCGCCCCCCTTGAGGCCCCCTTTTATACTAACCCCCCAATCCGCACATTCGGTAATACAGTTGGAACTGGGTCTTAGCGGATGGACGACACAAGGGTATGTTCTGTTGGCCGCTCATCCGCCGCCATCCCAGAGCCTTGCTTATGTTGCATCAATAGAGCCGCATGTGGTAGGACAGACGGTAAGGGGTGGGGAGTGGCGTTGGGCTATAACATGACGAGGGTAGCATTGCATGAGGCGTCTTGCATGGTGCATATTGCAAGCAGGCTGTTGGTCATGTACTGCATCTATGTACGTTTGCATAGGGGTGGAGTCCAAAATTCGCGTATGCACTTAGGGATATTGGAACTTTTGTCACTCAGCTTTAAAGGCGTTGCGTTCGTGCTATTCCACTTGATACTCAAGAATACCTCGCCATGTATATGACTGGTCATTGCCAGTCACTAAGAACTGTCTCGCCTGGCTGCAAATTCGCATATCGGATACTCTCCTTCCAGACCAACTCTCGTTTCTGTACATTCCTAAATTCCTCGCCTGTCTCCAGAGGCTTGTCATCGAAGAAGTAGGAGCCTCTAGGATACTTGCTTGCTTCGACTGCAGCACGAAGGACCTGTGACGCAGACTTCTGTGTGCTCCGTACCTGCGGGTCAAGCCCGAGGAGTGCGATAATCGGGTAGATTATTTTAAACATTACTATGCGTATAGCCCAGGGCGCGTGGCGCTGGAGACTGGTCGACATAGTACCTGGATCAACGCCTAGGATGTAGATATTACTTAGGACAGGATCGTGGTCTAGGGGTTGCTGGAGCTCGTGAATTATCATAACGGAGAAAAGTTTAGCAGCACCATAACGTCGGAATTCGCTCTGCCATGTCGGGTCTTCCTGTGCGGAGCTCCACGTGCCCTTAGCTATGGCCTCGAAGCCGGCCTGGTCGTGCACCACAGTCCTGTATTTCTCATCTACGAAGGCCCCGGTCACTTCGTTTCGCTTATCGTACGGACTAAGTCGGTGGCAGCCAGAAACCTCACATCAGCTCGAGTACGATGGTTTGAGCTTCTCAGGGGGTCAGGAGTCACATACTCATGGGACTGGCTTCCAACAACCACTATGCGCCCGGACATTTTGTCCATGCTCTTCAGCAAGAGTAGCGCCAGCAGCCAGTGACCAAGGTAGTTGGCGGCGAATGTCACGTCGAGTCCATCATCTGTCCATATTTGTTTGCCGAAGTCCTGGAACCCCGCGTTGAGAATGAGAGCCCGGATCGGGGGGATGGCCTCTGCCGTAACGCGCGCATTAATTGTCTCGGCCACCTGCCTAACGCTATCGAGCTTTGTCAGGTCTAAGGAGACGACGTCATGAGAGTGTGATGGGCTCTTCGAGAGCACCGAATGGAGGACGGGTGCTAACGTCGTGTCGCGAACCGTGTAGAGGCCGTGATACTCGGCGAATTTACTCTGGGCAGATCTGGCCCGAGAAGCAATTAGGTCAGCAATAGCGCTCCCGAGACCACCATTGGCGCCGGTGACGAGCACTGTTCCCTTTGCGATGGTCATTTCTATTCTATGAACCCGTTTGGCGGTACAGTAACGTCTTCGACCTAGTGGTCTAACCGATAGAGCTTGAAACTCCTATAATGTGAGAAGTCCCGAATGTCGTTTCTATGGTGATGAACTCTACCAGAATGTGCACTAGCTTCCGGGTAGAAGACGAGAGACTTTGGGCGAACAAAAGGATGGGCAGTTAGCCAATAGAACAGCTATGGAAAGACGGTCCAGTTGGATATAAGGAGATATTGGATTAATTTAGATATAGAGCTTCTTACACCCCTTCATCTTGGACAAGATGGGACCCGGCTCTTCCTAATAATGGCTTCATAATGGGAAGGCCCAAGGATGTTGGGACTCAGCCGTATGCACGTTTCGCAAGCCTTCGATGCAAGGGGTAGCAATATAATAGCTATATAGCCCTGAATTGTTTGTCTTACCCCATTTAATACATGACCCCTTACTTTAGATTGCAGGTTAAGGCTTTAAGAAAAGTATTCATTCCGCTTAAAAACGGCCCATTCACTTACGTTTATTTCGGTCGTTAAGTTTTATATGACCATATAAAACGTACTAGTGCCCGCGGTACATACAGCTTTATATAATTTATATGGGATTTTCATGTAATGTTATATAAATATACTTTATAATAAATGCATACCCGGATAGCTAATATGATTAAAAATCGGTTGTTTTAGGCCCCGGAAATGACGTTGGGCCGATGTTACCCAAAGTTTCATTCTCCAAAACGGCCAGGTTTTAAAGCTATTCAGAAAATAATCGTAACAATTAGGTATTGCCGTTATAAAGTTATTTCGATAATTATAAATATTTAAATAATATATATTTAAGTATATAGGTTATATAATAATTAAAGCTTTAAAGGTATGCAATTAAAGTTCGATATGGCAATTAATTATATTAACATAAAGCGTATTATAATTTAAAGGAGTTATATTTAATAATTTCATACATTTTATATAATAATCGAAAGTATATGCATTAATACGTTTATATAGGTTATATAAGACTTGGCGACCGGAATGAACGTAAGTGAATGTGTCGATTTTAGGCGAAATAAACAGTCCTATTTATACCTTATTTTATACCTTACTTTTTTAATGCTAAGTAATAAACCTTTATCCAAATGCGTTGTCGTTCTTTTGTACTTATACCGTTCTTGCAAATAATCTTAAGGCCGTATGATTTCTAATATATTGTTTTTCGAAATTATCGTATTTATATTAAACCAGAGTAAAGTAAAAAAAAAGCCTTACTTTAGTTAATTAAGTATTAAAATTAAAGAAAAACATTTATTTTATAAGTATTATTAAAAAGAAAAAAGTTTTATTATTTACTTATTTATAAAAATCTTTATATAAAACTAAACAAGTTAGCATTTTTTGTATAAATAAGAACTAAAGCTTATATATATTAGCTTTAGCTTTAACCTTTAATTATATAATTAAAGCCGATAAAATTACTTAAAAGCTTATAATTATAATATATAAATTTAATGGTTTTTAAAATTCGATTAGTTTTACGATTTATTTAACTAAATAACGTATAAGTAATATATAAAAATTATTAATTGTTAACTATTAATTTATTTTAATTATAACTTATTTAAATAAATAAAACGTTATTTTCAAGTTATCGAAATAGTAAGCGATAATAGCAGCCTTAAAAAAACAAATAACAGCGGTAATTACGAAATTTACGAAAAGCTAAAAACATTATAAGTATATCGATTAAATAACGAAAAAGCTTATATACTTAAAGGCAGACGTGTTTTAAAACGAAGCAGTTCTAGCAGTTATTACCGTTATTAGCGGAATAATAACAGCGGTAAACGTAGTTCCGGACGAGGCGGGCGACGCAGCTGCGGCAGCGCTACGCGCGCGTTGCGCTTTTCGGAAAACGGGGCTTCTTTTTCTTTCGCGCCGAAGTCGCTATAGTTTTACGGCGGCGGGTATTACCGCTATGTTATAGCTGCTATTAGTTTAAGTAATATATAAGAAACATAATAACATAACGCATCTTATTACTGTTATTATAACGGCTATTATCGGAAGCGTTATTATTAAAAAAAGCGATAAGAGCATTACTTTTAGTTTAAGCGAAAAATAATCCTAATCGGAGGTTATTTTATAAAGGTGGTGTAATACGAAAATTATATCCGGAAGTTCAGGCTTAGGAAATACCTTAGGCATTCGGGCTTTTAATTAATCGGACCCATTATACGCGCTTTAAGAACTGGTTAAGCCAGCTAGCTTTATTTTATTAACTGATTAAATAGCGCACTTTAAAAGTATTATATATTAATAACGCACTTATTTAAATCCAGACCCGTAATTTCGTACGATATACCTAATTATAGCCCGTATAGCTACCTATAAAGTTACCCATATAGCCACTTATATAGCCATTTATATAGCCACTTATTATAGCTTACTTATTTATTATAAGCTATTATAACCTACTTATTATAGCTATTATAACCTACTTATTATAGCTATTATAGCTGTTATAACCTGTTATAACCTACTTATTACAGCTTATTTGTTATAGCTTATTAAAGCTAAACCTATAATTCCGTACGATACACCTTAATTATAGCCCGTATAACTACTTATTACAGCCAGCTTATTTATTATAGCTGCTATTATAGCTTACTTATTACAGTTTATTTATTACAGCTTACTTATTATAGCTATTATAGCCCACTTATTATAGCTGTTATAGTTACACCAGTTATTAGCTATTTCTTATTACTAGTTACATGCTTATTGCAGCCTTTATCTCTTAGTTATTTAATAGGCGTAAGTCCGTATAATCTCCAGTTAGGTTTTAACGGCTTAAGGGTTTTCTTTTTTCCTTTTTTTCTTTTTTTCTTCTTATTAAGAATTAATGAAAAAAGGGAAAAAAGAAATTCCTAAGCCGATTTAAATATCTTTTTTTCAATACGTATATAAAATAAAATTAAAAAAATACGGATATAAAATAACGTTTAAAAGATGCGTAAAATTTTTCCGAATCTTTTTTTAAAAACAAAGGCTCTTCGTAACGCAGCGAAGGGCCGTAGCTTATTTGTTTAAAAAGGGCCCAAAAAGTCTTATAATACGTTATTATAATTTATAAAATATTTATTTTGAAATATAATTACGTAATATTAATTTAACATTTCTATTAATATCGGCTAGTTTTGAAATTTTTTGGGCCTTTTTTAAGAAAAAAGAGGCTTCCCGTAGCGCAGCAAAGGGCCGTAGCTTATTTGTTTAAAAAAGGCCCGAAATTTTTTAAAGAGGCAAAGAATTTATAAGCCTATTAATTTAACGCGCTAATATTATAAAGCGCGAATAGCTGCTAATATTTCCTTGTTATATATTATAATTATGTTTCGTTTTTTGCATTATTTTAAAGAAATAAGTAACGAAAAGCTAATCGTTATCTTTTACGTTTCGTTAAAATATAACCTTAATTATTACCTTATCGGACGGATTTGTTTTAATGCAATATCGGTATTTTAATTATATAACGTTTTAAGCATATAAAGGACTATTTAAATAAATAATTAAACTATTTATACCTTAATTAAGTTTATTTAATCCAGTAATTGCTGCAATAAGTAACGACCTAACTTATCGAAATACGTAGCTGCTAAGCCGCGTATATACGACGCAAACCGAGCGGGCCCTGCTTTACGTATTTCCGACGTTACCAGTAATAGCAACAAATCCGGCAATTTCTACCATCCGCTACCGACTTCCGACTTCCGCCAAGCCGCTGGCACCGACTACCGACGTTCCCTGCCCCTTCCGCAAACCTAACGCCCCCTTTTCCCATACGACGTCCCCCTTACAACCATTCGCCGGACCGCCTATTATTCGACGACCCGCCGCCGACTGGCAGCCCCCCCAGCCAGCGGCACCCAAAACCCCTCCCGCTACCAGTCATCTATATAGCAACAACAATGCGTCGATTCCGCCCCCGACGTCCCAGCCCCAGCCCTCCCTTTCTCTTTTTATTAGCCCCAACTTGCTCGCGCTTTATCCTGGACCCTTAAGGCCTTAAATACTCCAGCCGTCCCATATATTATATAATATCGGGCTTATATACGTAATTATATATATCCCCTTTAGGGGTAAGTAATTAAGTAAATAGGTCCATCCGGACGTAAAAATACATTATTATCATTATAGCAGGATTATGAAATTATTCCTTAGTTTTTAGTTCGTTTTTAGTTATTAATTAACTAATTAGTTTTAATTCGGACCCGGATTAACTTTCTTAGTTTTAATCCGGGCCTGGAATAACTAAATTAATTTTAATCCGAGGCCGAATTAACTAAGGAATAATTTTAATTAGTTAATTAATAACTAAAAAAAGATTAAAAACTAATTAACTTTATACTTTTTTTAAAACTTTATATATAAAAGGTAAAATACAAAATAAAGATCCCTTTAAAAAGAAATAAAAAAATAATACAAAAACGTTCTTAATTATCCGATTTATTTTCCTTTTCGTTATTTTCGAATTGCTTTTATAAAGCCTTAATATTTTTAATTTTCCAGCTCTTTAATAAGGTTAACTACTTAATCGTTTCGGGAGATAATTTATTTCGGTTTTTCGTAATTATATTGCTAAAAATCGAAAATTTCCGTTCGATGGAAGCTATAATAGCCGGCATACCTAAAAAACGACGGGCCATAATACTTAAAACTGGAAACCGGTTTTTATTATTATTCTACCATTTTAAAATATCGGTCTGCTTTTTTGTTAATAAAATAATAATAACTTATATTAAGCTATTAATAAAACGTATCCCTTTAATACAATTTCTTTCGTTTAAATATATTCGTATTTCGTTATTTTCGTTAAATAACGAAGAAATATAAATATCGTTTTCTAAATTGTAATCGGGTTGATTTGGATTTAAATCTTCGTTATCGTCGTTTAATTCGTTAAAAGAATAATTTGCAGGTTGCGCCGGTATTATTTCTTCTTTCGTCCTATAATTTAACGTTAATTAAAAGTATAAAATAAATAAGGAAAATTAACTTACCGGTTATATTCTTCTTGAAATAAATCGATAATATTATGCTTAATATTAATATAATAATATAATAAACCACCGGCTTAAAAATGATTAACTTTATAAATAGGATTTAAAATGATACTAAATAAATAAAGCTTATAACGATGTAAAGAAGTTTCGGTAAATTTTCTAAGATAATAATCGTTTAATTTATATACGCCTTTTTTAATGCCGTCCATAAATTCCCGTAATATAGGTAACTAAAAAAAGAATTAGCTTTATAACGAATTTTTCTTTTAAAGAAAAACTTTGCTTACTATAGTATTTTCCGTTTTTAATTGCCGTCGATATTCGTATATAAGGTTATTTAGGTTTTTCCAGAAAAATTAATCCATTAATAAGCCTTGGAATATAATGGTATAAACCTCGCCTTATAAATAAACGGACGGTTTAACGAATATTTCGAATATACGTTTTAATTCCTAAAGGCTATACCAATCCATGTTATTAAGAAATATCGTTTTAAATTCGGCATAACGGGTATTTCCTTTAATGTATTTTAACCGTTCTTTTAATTCGAAAAACGTCGAAATCATGCGATACGTAAAATTCCATCGAATATAATTGTCTTTAATTTAATTAATATAATAAAAAGAAAAAAGGAAAAAAAAGGGGTTTATATCTATTGGAATAACTCTTTTATTATAATCGGACCTTAAAATACTATCGGCCTTTGCTTTCGTAATTCCGGATAAAAAGTCCCGTCGTATATTAGTAGTATATTTCGTTAAAACGGCAATACGACGAATCCGATTAATAAGACTTAAATTTAATTAATTACTTAAACCTAATAAAACAAATAAAACAAATAAAACAATAATAAACATATTTTTAAATTCTTTTAATTTTTCGATTAATTCGTCGTCGGCATTAAAGTTAAATACGGCAACGTTAATATAATGTGATATAAATTCGGTAACGCTTTCGTTCGATATATAATCCGAAAGTATATCTTGAATAACAATATTTAAAACGTAGGCAATACAGCGAATATCGAAGGTAAATTCGGTATGTAATCGATTTTGGTATATTTCCGAAAAACGCTTCATAAATGTATTATTATTAAAGGCGTTATTTCGAGAAATATTAAGATATGTAATTAATAAAATAAAGAAATAACGTAAAAAGATAAATTAACGTACCTAAAAATATTTTGCATTCGAATTATAAAGTAATGCTGTAAAACGTTTTCGAACTTTTCGAAAAAATAAACGCCCGTATGATTAAATATTAAATCTTTAAAGCCGATTAACTTATAAATTAAGTGAAAATCGAAATTAATAAAATAAATAATAATACCCATAAAGAATATATTTAAATTCGAACTTTAAATATCGAATAATAAAGAAAATTTACCGTATAAAACGATATTTTGTTATAATTAAATATTAAAGGTAACTAAGACGTCTTAAAAGGTGGTTTTTAAAATTGTTTTTATTTTCTACCTATTAATTATAAGCGATTTATTTTATTACGTTAATTAAGTTTTAAAATGTAATTTATTATATAAAACGAAAAGACTTACGGATTATAGTATTTAAGTAAATCCTGAAATAATTCTGAGTTTAAGGTATTAAACGATAGGTTATTTTCGATAATAACGTTTAATATCTTTAAATAAGCTTCGTTTTTATCGAAGGTATTTCGGTTTTGTATAATCGTATTATTTCGCGGCCGTTTTCGAATTTGCAAATTAAAGAATGTACTGGATTAGGATTCGGTTATTCCCGTTTTCATTAATTATATAATTAATAAATAAATATATTCCTTAATATAATAAAGGTATAAAATAACTTACTTTTTTTTTCGTTGCTTCGCTTTTTTCGTTATATGCAATTGCCGGGTATTTGCGTTTATAATGGCGTTGAAAGTTCGAGCTTTAAAAGCTAGCAACTAAAGCTTTAGATTTAAAGTTATAACTAAAAAGGTTAATAAAAATGATAAATAAATAACGTATAAATTAATAATTAACCTAATACAAGCAATAATCATTTTACGGGGCTTAGGTAATTCGATAAGTAATAGGATACGCATAAATAAACCGTTTTTAAAGATATAAATAAAGGATTAAGCATCGGGGGTTAATTTAAAACTAAAAAGGTTTTTTTTAGTTATTGAAGCAGTTGTAGGGTTTTCTGAATTTTGGGATTCGGAAGGCCCAGGAGTGGAAAAAAAAGAATCAAAATCGAAAACGTCGAAAGAGGCCATAGTTAAAAAGCTGTAAGTAAAATACTTAATAAGGGTAAATTGTATATAATAAGATATAAAATAAATACGTAACTTAAGGATAAATAAAAAAGAACAAAGGGAAATAATGGGAAATAAAATAGGTTATTATATAAATATATAATCTATATGTTAAAATGTAATTATTAATATAATGCGAACTTTAATTAAGCCCGATTATTAATTCCGTATTAAAAATTAACTATATTAAACGATTGGATGGACTTTAATTAAATCCGTATTATAAATTAACTTAATCGAAGAAATTACATATCGGTTTATTATTATTATTAATTCCGTATTAAAAATTAATTATATTAAACGATCGAACGGATTTTAATTAAATCCGTATTACAAATTAACCTAATCGAAGATAATGATGATGATGTATTTTTACGTCCGGATGGACCTATTTACCTAATTACTTACCCCCGAAGGGGGTATATATAACTACATACATAAGCCCGATACTGTATAGTATATGGGACGGCTGGAGTATCCAAGGTGCCCCCAGGGGGCCCCTGGACAGAGCGCGAGCAAGTTGGGGCTGACAGAAAGAGAAGGGGGGGGGGGGGGGCTGGGGCTGGGGCGTCGGGGGCGGAATCGACGCATTGTTGGTGCCACATGGATGACTGGTGGCGGGTGGGGTTTTTGGGTACCGTTGGCTGGGGGGGCTGCCAGTCGACGGCGGGGTCGTCGAGTAGTGAGCGGCTCGGCGAATGGTTGCGTGGCAGGAGGGGCTGCCAAGGGAACGTCGAATGGAAGGAGGGGCGTTAGGTCTGCGGAGGGGCAGGGGACGTCGGTAATCGGTGCCAGCGGCTTGGCAGAAGTCGGTGGCGGATGGCAGAAATTGCCGGATTTGTTGCCATTACTGACGGCGTCGGATCAGAAAAGGCCCGCTCGGTTTGCGTCGCATGTACGCGGCTTTAGCAGCTGCGTACTTCGACAAGCCAGGTCGTTACCTACCGCAGCAATTGCTGGGCTGGACAGACTTAGCTAAGGTGCGGACAGTTTAACCACTTATTTAGGTGATTAACTTAATCGAAAGAATTATATACCGGCTTACTGTTATTATTAATTCTGTATTAAAAATTAATTATATCGGACGATTAAACGGATTTTAATTAAACCCGTATTACAAATTAACCTAATCGAAAGAATTACGTATCGCTTACGATTTATATAATACCTTTTCTTTATAATTCATTTTTGGTTTTTTCGTTTTTATTTATATAGTATATAAAAACCCTATTATAACTATTAATTTCTTTCTTATTATCTTATTTATATCTTTTATTTATTATTTATCTTTTTTTCTTTTGCTCATTATGGTTATAGTTATAATCGGTTACCTTTATGGGGCTTTTTTTCGAAAGGTCCAAGCCGAAGCTGAATTTAATTAGTTGTTTTTCCGGTTCCTAAACCAGACTTTGTCGGAACAGGTATATTTTTTTTATATTATATAATTATTTTATATCGTTATTTTGTTTTATATTATTATTTTGTTTTATATTGTTGTTTTATTTTATACGTATTATTATTTACACGTATTATTTTATAAAATTAACGGTTATTATTTATAATACGAAAACGATAACGAAGTTCGATTTATGTATAACTTTCGAACCGAATTGCAGCAATACGATTATACGGTTCATAACGGGTATTTATGGCCCGTTATTCTTGCCGAAAACGACGAGGTACGTTAAATTATGTTATTTCGATTCATTCGAAAGCTCCTTATTACGACAGAAATGCCTTTTATTTTAATCCTTCGGAACATGTAAGTTTTGTTTTTATTTAAATCGGATTTATATTTAAAATTAAGTATTAATTTATTAATAATTTAGTGGTCGATTTCGGAAAATTGGGTATTTAGATACCCTTCGATGTAGCCTTCAAAATATCGTATTAGTAACGGAAATACCGATTATGGTACCCTTTACGCTTAAGCGGCATCGGGAAAGGAAATACAGGGTATCGAATAATATTACGGAATTATTCGATTTTATAATTCGTATTTGTTGTATTAGTATAATTATTATATAAAGAAGTTATTTCATAAATGCTTTATTTCTTGTTTTTAATTTAATATAAAGGTAAATTCCTTATATTTAAGCTTTATATTAAATAATAAAGTATTATTTCTTAAATAACTTATAAATATATATATATATATATATTATAAATGTAAAAAAAGTATTAAGTATAATCAGTTCTTAGTTTCTTTTAAATTACTAACTAACTAATTTAATTAGTTCTTAGTTCGGCCCCGGACTAATTAACTAAATTACGTAATCGGATTAAGGAATATTAGTTAGTTTTAGTCCGGGCCTGGAATAATTAAATTAGTTTTAATCCGGGGCCGGACTAACTATTAGTAATTAAATCACAACTCTGCATTATAGGCATATAAAGGCTATAATACGTTTATTTATTATATGAAATAACTTCTTTTTACGAGTAAACTCTTGGAATGGCCCAATTATTTTCCTAAATTCGCGTATAAATCTGCGATAAAAAATACAAAATCCGAAAAAGAATTATATTTCTTTAAGGTTAATAGGTGTTTTCTAGTTTGTAATCACTTTTATTTTCGCAGGATTTACCGAAATCCCGTTAGTACTAATTATAAAGCCGAAATATTTCGTTTCCGTAACATAAAATTCGCATTTAGCCAGGTCGGTTTATAACTTTGCCTGTTTTAAACGTATTAGTACTTTATTTATACATTAAATATAATTCTTTTTATTCTTTAAGAAAATAAGGATATTATTAATATATGCGTTATAAAATTAATCTAAATAACTAAGTAAAATATCGCTAATAATCGTTAAAAGGTTAATAAACCGTTAATAAATCCGAACGGCAATACCTTATACTTATGTTTTATATCGGATACGAAAGGTTATAAGGTTTTGTACTTTTTTCCGTATTCGGATTATATAAAAGGCTTATCGCATGTCGATTTTAATGAGAATCTTTATTTTAAAGATTTTTATAAAAGTTTCATTTATTAAAAACAAGAGGTATAAGTTCTTTTTCGTTATTGCGTTTAATTTGCGATAATTAACGTAAAAACGTAAGCCTTTATTTAACTTAAATGCGAATAATATTAATGCGGCCTATGGAATTAAATTAATTTCGATAAATCTCTTTTATAAATGTTTTATAATATATTTATAATAAATCTTTAATTCTTTAATAAATATCTTATATAACGGGTTATACTTTAATTTTTTAGGTTCTTTATTAAGGTAAATATAATGATTTACGTTAAAACGTTTTTGTATTAATTTATTTAATATTACCTTAATAAAGATGTTTAAATAATTATGATATTCCTTTGGTATAATTCGGATACATGCTTTTCGTAAAGCCTTCTTATTTCGGGCTAAAGGATTTAATTAAATAGGTTTTTTGTCGAAAGTAATACGATTAATCTTATATAAGAATATACTTTAAATGGTAATAATTTTAATTAAGTATAAAAAAGCCACCGCGATAATAAATGAAAACTTAAGAAGACGATAATAATGATGATGAATTTTTACGTCCGGGTGGACCTATTAAACTAGCTACCTAGTTACATATAACCCCCCCGAAGAGGGGTATATGGCTTATAAGATAACTAAGTCTACATAAGTGCCGATACTGTCTAGTATATGGGACGGCTAAAGTATTAAAAGACAGGTCCAAATGGGCGAACCCTAAACAAAGCGCGAGCGTGTTAAGGTTTAACATAAGAAAGAAGGTTTTTATTCTTTCGATAAGTAATTATTTCTCTTCAGAGCCTTATTACTGTCCGTTATCGTTATTTTTTAAAGCGGAGTATAAAAATGTTGTTATTATTATTTTACTTTTCCGCCGACGGCCCATATGGACGGACCTTCTCGATAAAGGCTACGAAGTTTCGGTAGCCATTATAGCCGAAAATTTCGTCCGCTTCGTACCCGTTCCGGATTCCGAAGAACCGGAAAGCACCTTAAAACAAATTACAAAAAGCGACGTAACTTAATTTCCTATTTACTTCATATCGGCAACGGTATTCATCGATAGCATCGGAATATTTAAAGCGTTTATAGTAATTAACAAAATCTTTATAGCTAAAGCGTTTCGTAAAAAAACGGTACAGTATTATTCGAACTAAGGAAAGCTTTTTAAAAGGCTTTTTTTATTTCGAATCCTTATCGTTAATATAATGGAAATATATTACGTAACCACCATACGGAAAAAACGAATAAACGCTTCTTTCGACTAATGGGTCGGAAATAAAAAAGGATTATAATACCGGAATTATAATTATCGTTATTAAAAGCCGGCCGTTTTGCGCCGAATTTGGCTTAGGCGTTTACTGCCTCGTTACCTTTAGTTTCGACGTATCCTGGAACCCATTAAACGGAAAAGGCTAAACGTCGAATTCGAAAAACGGCTTAATAAACATTTAGGAAATCTTATTAGGAATTATCCGAAAAATATTCGAAAATACATCGAATAACTGCCGTATTATCGATGCAAAAATATAAACCTATCAAAATAAAAATTAGATCGTATTGATGATAATGATGATATATTTTTACGTCCGGATGAATCTATTTACTTAGGCTAGCTAATTATATAGGTCCGATACTGTATAATGTATGAAACGGCTGGAATATTTAGGGAGTTCCTGAATAAAGCGCGAGCAAATTGGGGCTGACAGAAAGAAAAGGGAAAGGGGGGGGCTAGGGCTGGGGCGTCGGGGGCGGAATCGACGCATTATTGTTGCCACATGGATGACTGGTAGCGGGTGGGGTTTTGGGTACCGTTGGCTGGGGAGGGGCTGCCAGTCGACGGCGGGGTCGTCGAATAATGGGCGGCTCGGCGAGTAATTGCGTAGCAAAAAGGGCTGCCAAAGGGACGTCGAATGGAAAAAAGAAACGTTAGGTTTACGGAAAGGGCAGGGGACGTCGATAATTGGTACCAGCGGCTTCGGCGGAAAATCGGAAGTCGGTGGCGGATGGCAGAAATTGCCGGATTTGTTGCTATTGCTGGCGGCGTCGGACCAAAAAAGGTCCGTTCGGTTTGCGTCGCATATACGCGGCTTAATAGCTACGTATTTCGATAAGCCAAATCGTTACTTACCGCAGCAATTGCTGGGCTAAGCAGACTTAATTAAGGTGCGAATAGTTTAACCACTTATTTAGGTAATAATCAGATCGTATTACGGGCTATTATGGCTTCGTTTCGTAAATCCGAATTTCATTAATTATGTAAAATTCTAAGCTAAAGAAAAAAACAAAGAAAAGAATTAAAACAGCAAAAGCAGGAAAACTATTGCTTTAATAAGTACTGCGGTTTTAATACTGAACCCACTTGTTTTATTCCTTATTTTTATCTTTTTGTATGTACATTTTGGCTATATGTAATATTGCACTTATAATTATCGTAACATCACTCCTCCTTTTAAGAAAGCCGCGTTTCGAGGCTTCTGTTTTATAAAAAGAAATGGTTTAACCGGGGCTCGAACCGCGACTGCTTTCCAAATAGCGGAAGGGTATTTTCGGATTTACGCATTCCTTTACTGTGCCATTAGGTCCCTAATATTTAAATACGTAACGTTATATATTTCTTATAGTTGTTATTATTAATTTGTTTTAAAAGTGATTTATTAATCATTTTATTTAATTACTTCCTTTTAGCCCTATTAAACTTCCTTTTACTTAATTCTTTTACGGAAATTGGCGCCGCTGTATTATCGTTTTCGTAAAATAGATTAAATTTATTGTATTTAGCGGTTCGTCGTTACGCTTTAAGTCGCATTAAAAGGCCTGCTTATTCCGGATTTTCGTTGTAGTATTTTTGTAATATAATCGAGTTATTTTTAAAGCCTTTAGCATTATTCGGAACGGAATAAAGTAATAGCCGTATTTAAAGCAGCTTTTATATAACGTCCGTATAAACCCGCTAAAAATTAGCTAAACGAATTAAAGCAAGGTAGCATTTAGGCCGTTTTTATTCGGAACGGTATTCGCCGTTTTAATATACGCATATTCCGCTTTTGCCATTAATACCTTTTAATTTTAAAGGATCGGGTTATAAATATGTACTATTGCGTTAAAATCGGCCGAAAATGAATTAAGGTTAGCCGGTTTTATAATGATAATAATGATATATTTTAACGTCCGGATAAACCTATTTACTAACTTGCTACCTAATTACATACAGCCCACCCCTAAAGGAGGTATGTATTAAATGGTTTTATAAAATAACTAAAGCTACGTACATATAAATGCCGACATTCTGTAATATATAAAACGGCTGGAATATCGGGAACTTAAAGGTCCGAAACAAAACGCGAACGTATTAGGATTTAATATAGGAAATGGGTTTTTATTTTATTAGGGTGGCTTATTTTTCTTAAGCCTTATCATTCCTGCCGTTCCTTTAAATCGAATTCAGTATATTGTGGTTTATTCCTTTATTCGGCTTTAATTAGGGATTATATAGCCTTATTTTCTTAATAAAAGCGGCAAAGTTTCGATAATCGTTATGGCCGAAAAATTCGTCCGCTTCGTGTTCCATCCGAATCCCGAAAATTTAAAGGGCCCCCTTAAAAAAGTCGCATCGCATTATGTAGCCGGATTTTCTATTTTTCCCATATCGGCAGCGGCAATTTATTTCGAAATGCTTAAATCGTTTATAATATGAAACAAAGTTTCCGTAACCGGAGCGCTCAACGAAAAGTCGATGCAATGTTAATCGAACGAAAGAAAGCTTTTTAAGGGATTTCTTTATTTCGAATTCCCATTATGTATATAAAAGCGATATATTTCGGTATTACCAAGCCGAAACAAAAAGGAACCTTTTTTTTCGATTAATACGCTTAAGGTAAATAAGGGTTATGGTTCGGTTCATGTCATTATCGTCGGCTTAATTAATGGATAAATCAGCCCTAAACTTGGCTTAGGCGTCGGCTGCTTTATTTCCTTCGATATTAACGTATTCGAAGACCTACTGTATGGAAAAAGCCTTAAATCGAATACGGAAAATCGCCTAATAAAAAAATAGAAAATCTTATTAAGAGTTATCCAAAAAATGGCCAAAAAGGTTCTAAATAATTACCGTATTATCAATGCAAAAATATATGTTTAAAAAAAAGGATTCAGGTTATATTAAACTTTTTTTGCCTATTATATTGCTTTACGTGCCGCAATAATTTTACCGTCGAAAACTTTTGCGTTTAAAAATAATCCATTAATTAAATAAATACATTTGCTATCCTAATAAGCGACAAAGCCCTAGCCAATTCGGTCGACCTTAAAGCCATTAAAATAAACGGACAGATTTCGAAAAAAAAAAGAAAAAAGCCAGGCTTTATATTTAGCTTTGTTTTTCTTTTTGTTAAAAAGGAAAAAAAAAAAAAAACCGGTAAGCCACTTTTTGTTTAACAATAAAGGTCGTAAATATTCCGCCGTTAGGTTAATAGCTAATTATAATCGAATAAGCTATAGTTTTTTTAATTAATTAATTTATATTATTACTAAATGGTTTAAATTAAGGCTACGCATTCGTATAACATAACGCAGTCGTATTTATTCGTAAATTACTTACACCGAAAATACGCTTAATTCGCAATATAATATGGGTACTTTAATAATACGCCATATTAATAAAACCGCTTTAGTTGCAATTCGAAAAGGTTTATTAATAATATTAAGATAACTTTATATATTTGTTTGCATTAAATCCTTATGTTTTATGCCAAAGCGTTCGATTTTTAAATACCAGGCCTTTGTGCCAAATGTTGCGACGGATATTACATACGCCTTAACGGCCATAACGGTTTTATCGGATAAGAAGTTATGTATTACTTTATTAAAGTATTTAACATAATTGGCCGTACGAAACGCCTTAGCCGCCCATTATTATATATGGCCCTTAAAATTTAACTTGGAATCGAAAGAAATTCTTAGCCATCGTACGGATTTTGTTTTGGGTATTATTACGAAATCGTCGTTAATTCGTATCTTTTCCGTCTTAAAAGTTCTGCCTTTATGGAAATGCTATAATTCGCATTTCGCCGGGTTAAAGTTAAGCGCGTTTTTTTGGCTCCAGCGTAATGTATCTTTAGCGTTTTTTTTAAAAAAAATCGTGTTATTTCGGTTATTAATTTGCCCGTTCGGAAAATTATTACGTTATCCGCGTATTTAAACCGTATTAAAAGGGGTCCTTTTCGGAAAAAAGGTTCCGTATATAGCATAAACAAAATGGAAAATATAAAGGATTTTTACGGTATATCGCAAAATAAAGGTTTATTATCCGTCGTAACGTTTTTTATTCGAATTAATATAAAGCGATTGGTTATAAAAAATTTACCCATTTAACGAATAAGTAATTCCATCCTTGCTATCGTAATTTAAACATAAACCGGTTACGTAATATAACATTAAAAACGTTCGAAATATTTATGATTAAAAAAGAAGCAACTTTATTTTGGGCGAATGTTTGTTTTATATTATATATTACGTACGTAACCAAGTCGAAAACGAAACGTTTAAGTAAAGTTCCGAATTGTTATATATTAATAACGCCTATTCGTATCGCTATTACCGACATTCGCCGAATTATTAATCGTTCGAAATCTTTGCTTAAATACGAAAATAACGAAATTGGTTTCCAGTTTTTAATTTTCGTAAAATCGTCCTTTCCGATTTTGAATAGCATTATTACTTTTGTTATGCGGAAAAAAATAAGATAATATCGGAATCTTAGGCATTTTTCGTATAATATACGAATGGATTCTTTTAACGCGGGCCAAGCGAATTGTAATAAAATGGCCGTAAAGCCGTTTTTTTTGGTGCAATCGTTGCTGTTTTAATGCATAAGCTTTTTATTTCCGCTATTATTATTTTTTAATCCCATAAAATTAAATCATGGGTTTATGCAAAAGCATTGGGATTTGTTAAAAAAGAATTTATATTTGCCGGTTTAAAAAGGCGTTATAGGTTCGGTATATTATTGCCGTTTATTTGCGGAACGAATATTGTTATCCGGAAATAATCGATTTTTTTTTATATATTCGTAATAATCCGTCCGGCTTTTATAATAAAGGGAATTCGAAAGTTATTTTTAAGTTTATATTAATTTACGATTTTATAAATGAACTTATTTATATTGGTTCCGGTAATGCGCCGGTTTTAATATATTTTTTTAACTTTCTTAATTGCGGTTCTTTATATTTTGTTAATTTCCGGATCCGGCGTATTTGATTTTTTTTTGCCGATTGCCGGAACGTACGGATTATAAGGTCGCATTTTTTATTTTACTAAAATGCGTTATATCCTTTATTATGTCGCGATTTGCTTATCGCTTTTATTGTCCGGCCGAATATTTCCAATATGTTATATGCAAGGCTTTCCGTTTTTTATGCCGATTTTGGAGCATTTACCGATTCCGTTTAATACGTTTATATTAATTATGCGAATCGTAAAATCGCGTTTAAGAATATGCTAAGTTTAGCCTTAAAAAGGCGCGTCGTTTTGCTTACCGATATTCTTTCGATTATAATGAAATAATCGGAATTGGTATATATATTTGGGTTTATTACTGCAATGCTACCGGAAATATTAAAAGCCATTAAATCGATAATGTTGCTTCGTTAATACATTAATTCGTCCGTATTAAGCATTTTTAGGCTTTATTTTTTAAATCATTTTGTTACCTTTTGCTTTAAATTTCCGTATTAACGGTATCGCCTTGGCTGTTAAAACCAATATATTGCGTTAAAATCGCCCTTTATTACCTTATTAAAACTAGGTTTCCAAGTTTTTAATTTCCGGAATAGCCGGTATGGGAATTTATTTTCCAAATAAATATTAACGACTATTAAATTATTAATTTATATTACGCAGGCATTTCTAAATACGAAAGGTCGTAATTAAAACGTATTAAGATACGAATTTTTACGGATATAAATAAATACCCGGAAATAATGTTTCCAATCTTTTATTGGAAAAAACATATCGTATTTCGGATATATTTTGGTTTATTTCTTGTCGTATAAAATTAAAATCTAAGGTTCCTATATAAATACGATATTCGCTTTGGCTTTATCCGTTGTATTAAGCGCCGTATTATGGTTTGATCCGCTTTTATTATTTCTTTAAATATTAACTTGTATTATAAATAGCTATCGAGAAAATCGGAAGCTACTGCTTTTAAAGCCTAACGGACGTTCCGTTATTATTAGGAATTATTGTTTTGTTTTTTTCGTCGTTGCTGCTTGTCGTTAAGCCTAACGATTTCGGCGATATTTATCCCGGTCGCAATGCTTTTAAAGTTTTATTCGTAAATATATTATAAAATCGCATTTCTTATTTACGGACGGAAAGTATTTGCCAGTTTATTATAATCGTTGCTGGAAAATTAATAAGCGATATGTCGTGAAGCGCGCTTTATAGCGGCCTAATATACTGCCAAGGAAAAAAAACTTATAAACGATAAGTCTAATTCGGGTTTTTCGCCTTTGCTGTTTTTGCCCGCGTCGTTTTCTTTCGCTTTTGCGTCGTTTTTTTTCCTTTTTGCCGTATAGGCTTTATCGTCCCTTTCCATGGTTTAAGGAAAAAGGGAATATAATAATATAAAAGGCGGTAATTATTATTGCTATTGTTGCTATTAATATTATTATTGCTGCTATTATTACGATTACGGCTGTGGTTATTATTATTGCTACAATGTTTATTGCTATTATTACGCTTTGCGTTGCCTTTAGGTCGTAATCCGGAAAATCGGGATAAGGAATCCTATTTCCTTATTTTCGCTGGAATAAAGGGCAATATTATTATTATTAATGCTACTGTTGGATTAAAAGGATTAAATATTGGCCTTAGCCTTTTTTTTTTCCTTTATACGGCGCAATATTGTTAATCGCCTAATTATTAAATACTGGCGAGCTGTTTTTTAATGGGGCGTATTATTTTTCCGTTTTTTTTTAATTAAACGGATAAAGCAGGCCAATAAATTAAAGGCATAAAAACCGCAACAATTGGGACATTTTATTTCGTTATTATAAATTTCCGGGATCTTAATTGCCGGATATATTTTGTACTTTTTTATTGCCTGTTTTACAGCGCGGACTATTCTTATAATGCCGGCCGTCGTAAAAGTTTAGGCATTTCTGGTATTAAATAATTTTGGGAATTCGTATAATTAATTTGCCTTAATTAAAGCTAAAAATCCTAAAGCGTTTGATTATTTATGGAAATGCCGCTATTTATTTTTAAATAAGAACGCTTAAAACTTGTCGTTTAAAGCGGTAAAATGAAATAAATTAAACTTCCGTTTGTATTATTATTTTCGCTTTAATGATTTCGTTAATAAGTTTTGGTTCCGCTTTTATATAGAAAACTTTTAGAACCTTAATAAGGATATATATATGTTAATTTTTTGCCTTTTCGATTACGAGGTTTATTATAATTGCCGCTTATTTTAAGATATATTGCCGGGCGGCGTTGTTTCGTAAGCGAAGGGCCCATTCGGTTCTGATTTTTTAGGCGTCGATAATTTTCCGTAGGTTTAATTTAAAAAGGTTCATTACATTAACGCGAACGTTAATAGGGCCAAACGTATTTCATTCGTAAATAAGCTTTAATTAAATAAAAAGGCGATTATTTATTTTGTTTATTAAAGAATTAAAAAATTAAGCGTTACCTTTTGTCTTTTTAAACTTCCGCATAACGTTGGTTTAATTTTTGGCTTTTCCATTTTTAAGCTTAGCAACGGCTGCATATAATTAAGAGAAAAAAAGTTCCTTAATAAGGAAGGCAAATGTGGTTATATTAATAGCGAAGCTTATATGTTTATCGGTTAATGGCGTCGTATTTTTGTTGCTACGTCTTAACGTAATAACAAAAAGGGAAAAATCATAAGATTCATTTGTAACCAAATCGATTAAGTCCTTTAGGGAGGTAAATAATAAAGCATATCTTAAACGTATAAGGCTTCTTTTGTTTGGTTAAAATATTCCGATTAAAGAACGAAGCTTTTCCGGATCTTTTATAATCGCTAATTGCATAATAAGCTGTTTAATTTAATGATGGGCTGTTTTGGATTAACGAAGGTACGTTAGCTACCGGAAGCCCTTTAGGGCTGTATCGAAAAATAAAGAAAGGACCGTAAGCATTTTAAACTTGGCCCGAATGCTTACTTTTTTTTTTTCGCGAATGGTTTTAACCGCGGCTAGGATGGAATTGGCTAGGGGGTTTTTGGGGGCCCCTAAAGGCTGTTCTAGGACCATTCCTTCCGTTCCTTCCGACTTCTGCCTTTTTAGGGCGGTAGGTTTATAATTGCCCGTAGCCGTTTTTTTTAAATTAAAAAAAATGGCTTTAAACTAAATGTTCGTTATCGTAAATAGGTTTACTGGTATAATGGAAGCAGGTTTTTTGGAACCCGCACTTAAGGGAAGTAATAGTAATAATGTCGTATTAATACGAAAAGAAAGGAAAGCATTAACTATCCTTCGAAAGGAAGTGCTTAATCCAAAGGCACGGATAAGTTTTAAAGCTTACGATATATAAGAGAACTATGCGAAAACGAGTTTTGGCAAAGTATAGGGGTAGGAAAAGAGAGTTATAAAAGGATGGGTTAGCCGGTTCTAACGGCTTTAAAGGGCCTTTTATGTCGTTTCCGTTTGCTTACGGTATTAATATTTTTTATCAAAAAAAAAATTAATTTTTCTGAATGTATTCGTAATTATTTTGTTATCGTTTGCCATTAAGGAAATGCGGAAGTTGTTTTTAAGTTTATATTAATCCATAATGTTATAAATGGATTTACTTTTTGTTATACCATTAATCCGCCGTTTTTAATACAGTTTTTTTGCCTTTTTTAATTGTATTGTGGTATTTTTTTTGTTATTTCCGATTTAGATATGCTACCGTTTGTGCATATCGAAGCCTATAATTGGGCCGTTACGAATTCGCATTTATCGTTTTATTACGAGGCGTTTGTTTCCCTTATTATGGCGTATTTTTCTTATAGCTTTTATCGTTATAATAAGAGCTTATAGGAATTTATTTACCAAAGCTTCCGTTTTTTTGCTAAATCTGGAATGCAAGATATTTTGGTTTAATAAATGCGCATTAATTGGATAAAGCGCAGTATTTCTTTCGATAAAATCCTAAGTTTGCCCTTAGATAATTGCGGTGCCTTATTTACTAGGATTCGGCCCAATATAATATAATAATCCGAATTAACGTATAACGTATTTTTTATTTAAGCCGTAATGCCTAAAATATTAAATATAAAAAAATCGATGGTATTGCCGTATTAATTCGTAGGTTAATTATTATTATAAACTTAAAGTTCTTAGGTTTCGAGCTAGTTTATTATTTTTTGCTTTGGATTACCGTATTTTTTTCATATAAAAGGATTGCCATAATTAATAAATGGCGTTAAAGTTTTCAGTTATTATACGACTTAATTTTGGTTCTTATTAATTCAGGCCCTTAAAGAAATTATAAGGGAAGCCGTTAATTTATATGATGCATGCATTTCGGGAAACGAACGGTCGGAACTATGCTACGTTTAGGATAAAATCCTTGCGGATATAAATAAGAATTCGGAAAAAAGTAAATACCTAGTTTTCCGTAAAAAAAAAAAATGTCGTATTTGGAATATGTCTTTATTTGCCGTCGTTTAAACGTAACGATTTAAGATTCCTAGATAAGTATTATATCGGCCTGAATTAATTAGGCCGTATAAAAAGATATATTATAAATAAGGCCCTTTTTTTAGGTATTTACTTGTATTATTTTGAATAACCTAAAAGTCCTATTACTATTTTAATAATAACGTTTCCGTTCCGTTATTATTAAAATGTATCATTAATGCGTCCATTAAGGATTAGGATTTTTTTTAGCCTCGCGTTATACGTCGTTAATATTATAATAACGGTTGGATTTAAGAATATTGGCGAATTTATCGTAATCGTTAGCCTATTAAAAAAAAAAAAAAAAAAAAAAAGAACGTTAACGATTCGGTTTGCCAGTTTCCGGGATTTTTTTCCGCCGCTTTATGTATATCCAAATCCAAAAAATCCATTACCGGGGCGAATGCCGTGGATTGTACGGAAAAAAATAGTGCTTGAACCAATTCGTTTTCTTTGTTCTCGTCCGAATTCGAAACGTCGTCTTCTTTTTTTTCCGCGTTTATAGCCATAAGTCGAAAAAAATATATATAAGCGGTGCCGCCGCCTTTAAAAGGCCGGTCGGGGTATTTTTTATTCCTCGGGTGCTTTTATAATTATAACCGAAATAGCTATCGGTATTATTACCGGCGTATCAGCCTGCTTAGTTTTTTATATTCGCCGTTTTTATATTTAAGTAAAGGCCAGTTATTATTCGTATATTATTAATATGCCCTTAATACGTTCTTATTATTCCGTAATAAAACGTTATTCTTAAAAACGGCAAGTTGCAAAAACGCAAGGCTTATTCGGTTTTAACCTTTTAGGCGTTAATATTTCTTATAGGTTTAGCTTTAAGGTATTCATTATTATAATTCGTACGTTTGCCGATTATAAGGCGTATTATAAGTAGTTAAGAATAAGCCGTAAAAACAAACGGTTATTCGATTTATTTCTTACCTGTGCCTATATATTAGTATTTATATGGGGTTTTATTCCTTTAGGCTTCTTGCGATTATATGTTACGTTAATTCATTTCTAAGCGTTATTCCTTAAGCGGATTACTGTCGCGTATAATTGCCGCGATACTTATGGTATTTATAATAATGAAACGATAATTTCTAAAGCTAGAAAGAATATGCGTTACCCGTTAAGAAAGAAAGGGGGCGTATTTTTAAGAGATTCGTTAAAAACAAGGCCGATACGGTTCTCTGGTAATATTAACGACATCCTCTTATAACTTTCTTTTCTTATCCTTATATTTTGTTAAGACTCGTCTTTGCTTAGTTCTTTCTTATATCGTAAGCCTTATTTACTTTTGCTTTTGGATTAGATAACCCCTTCGAAAATGTCGGATACCGTTTATCCTTAGCGGCCTTTAATCCCCTCGTAATAAACATCCGAAGCAGGCTTTAAAAAACCGGCCTCCGTTATTTCTATAAATTCATTTACGATGGCTATTAGCAACCATAACGATAATATCCAAAAGGCCATTTCTTTCGTATTAAAAAGGCCAAACGACAAAGCGGCGGCAGCAAAGCCTGATGCCTTAAAGAAATATAAGTTTTAAGGAAATCCTTTTATTCATCCTTTTTTGGGAACCCTTAAAAATCCTCCAGCAAATTTCATTTTAGCAGCGGTTAAATTAATACGTAAAAAAAAAGGAATAAAGCATCCGAATTAAATTCGAAATGCTTATAATTTATTCTTTATTTTTTGATATCGCCCGAAACGCATTTTAATAATCCATGCTTATGCATTAATAATGGGCCCGATTGGCGCATTAGCAAATTAAATAATTAATCGTAAGCCTGGCTAATATAAAGAGCCCGGAAATTTTTTTTCCTTTCTTTTTTTACGTTACGCGTTTTAGGATAGGTGGCTTAATTATTTTTCGTTACGTCCTTTTTTTGTTAATACCGCTAAAGGATCCTATCGATTTCGTTTTTAACGAATCTCCTAAAAATACGCCCTTATTTCGCGAATAACGTATATCCTTTATATCGCATCTTTCGGAAAATACGGCCATGTTATTACCGTTTATATTATTCCGATTCCAGCCTTAATCGTATATAGCGGCAATTCGCCTTAAAAATGGAAAAATCCAGGATTGGATTAACGTAATAAGGAAATCTAAAAGAAAAAAGAAACGCAACCCGTAAGCCTTGGCCTTAACCGATTAATATAATTCCAGCCCGCAAAAAAAGCCGATAACCGTTTTTTTTTTTCCCGCTTTATCCCCGATTATTTATGGTACGTATTACGTTCGATAAACGTTTAAGTTATAATTATGGATATTTTTAAGTTTAATTTACGGGAAGTTATTAACGCCCAAAAAATTAAGATTAATTAAACGTTACGATTCCGCAATAATACCGTTAAGCAATATATTCTCGACGAAACCTTTAAAATAAAAGGCCTGGTTATTAAAGGGACTAAAGATTAATATATATATATTTTCGTCGGGGTTTTAAAGAAATTCCGTATTTATATAGGCTTTTAGTTTATTAATGCGATTATTAAAACCGAAATAATCGCCTAAATAAGCGTAAATTCCGTTTCCTTTCATTGCTTTAAATAATACGTTTCCGGTGCCTTTATGTAAAAGTAAATCGTCGTTTTTCCTTAAATTATTAAATGCTTTCAAATATTTAATTCGTATTTTAAAAAGTTTATTATTAAGGCCTTTAAAATTATTTAATACCAGATTTGTTTTGGCTTTTATAACGGCCGATATTGTAATAACGATCCGTATTATTAATAATGCGGCAAAGACTATAAGGTATACGAGGTTATTCGTTAAGAAGGCATTTGCAAAAATAAGGTTAAGTATTCCAATTATTGCGGCCCTTATAAATTCGATTCGTTAATATATTCGGCGCGGCTAATAATAAAAAATAACAAAATCGTTCGATTAATTAAATAATAACTTATAGAAATTAAGCAATTAAGAGAACAGCAATATAACAAAGTGCTTAAAGAAAAGTCTAATAATAACCTTATTCTTATTTTTAGGCGCAAACTTAAGTCCAGGCATTTAGGAATAAAAAAAAAGATAATCCCATAAGCTTCCTTATTCCGGCGGGGCCTAAAACCCTTAAGGAATTACGACCGCTACCATTATTACCCCCGCCGGCATAATTAACGCGCCGGATATCCCCTTAGCTTTCTGCTCTTGCTCCTGCTTCCGTTTCTGCTTCTGCTTTTGCCTACGTTCCTGCTAAAGATGCCCGAAATAATAGGAATAACGGAAAAGACACCTACATAAACGACGCCGACGAAAAAAAAACGATCCCCCGCGTAACGACGACGGAGAATATCCCATACCAATAAGCCCCCTTACCTTAAACGTTATTTAGGCAACGAACGAACGCCTGGCCCGACTTCGTAAAGCCATTGCCAAAAACGCCCTAATAACAGGTGCCGCCGATAATATAAACGAACTAGCAATATTTCCCGTTTACGTAGGGTTATTCCTTCCGAAGAAAAAATCGATTCTTATAATTGGGAAACCGACGAAAAAAGAAAAACGCAATACGTTCGGAAAAAACAGAAATTCCGCAATACATAAGAATAACGAATCGATAATTCCATTATTACCGCAATATAGCCCGATCCTTTAAATAATTGCTTATAATATAAGTTAATATCCGTAAAAATAAGAAAAAGGGCATTATATACGATATAGCATTTAAAACGGCGGATAATATAAAGGCAAACGTCGTATTAATATAAGAATTATGAATAATAATATTATATAATAAAAACAAATTAAAACCCATTTCCGATACGATATCTTTTTATCGGTAAAAGATTAAATAAAGTATTTTAGGATTTTTATATATATTCGGAAAAACCCTTAATTTAATATTACGCAATTATATTCCTTTATTATTAAGGACGCAGTTATAATATAAATTAATAACGTTATTATCGGAAACGTTTATTTAAACGGCGGCGCATTTTATGCGTTATTTACGGAATTAAAATAATGGGAATCTGGCCTTTAAGAAATGGTAATAAAAAACTTTAATGCCGTTTATTAAACGTAACAGCTGCGATAACGACGGCGGTATAACGGGCTAAAACAAAAGGTAACAGATTAATTTAAAAGCCAAGATTTTTAAGTCCTTAATAAAGACGAGCCTACGTATTATTTGGATAATATAATCGACCTTATGGCTTTTAAAATATTAAGGAATATAATAGGAATTAATAACGATATATATACGAATTCCGATTATTATACGTTAATCGGCAAAGTATCGGTTAATAAATTCGTTAAGGTTTTTAAATCTAAATTTATTTTTCCGTTAAACCCGGCTTTAAAGTTTTTTAATTTATATATATATATTAAATTAAAAGATTAATAATATTCGCATTAATCCAAAAATGTAAAGACGTAATTTTTAAATTTCTAGAGACGCTTAATTGCGTAATAAAGGCGTTAAGAAAATTTAAATATAATTGCGAATAAAACGCGTCGTAATAAACGGAAGAATATAACGAGATTATTAAACGAATGCAATAATCGACAGCGGAAAATGGAATTCCGGATTCGAATACGGCGAGGAAGTATAAATCTATTATTCGACGAGTAAAGAAATAATATTGGAAACGGTGAATAATTAATGCTATTTTAAATAAATTAATTTATAACATAATAAATTAGCATAAGCTTAAGGATAACTTTCGAATTTCCTTAATAAGAAACGGCGATTGGGTAATAATAAATACAAAAAGGAAAGTTAATTATTTCCCGTATAAAGTTTTCGTTTTATAAGCAAATGACGAAAATATCGACGATCCGTAGCGTCCGTTTAAGCCTTATAATATGGATTCCTTCGTAGCCGACCTTTCGGCGATCGTTTATATTTACGTACCGATTTTATAGAACTGAACAGTAATAATGACGGAAATAAAGAACGTTTGCATTAAAATTTCTAATACGGCCTTAAAAAAGAATGAATTAACGGCTTTATTGTTTCAATATGTATGGCCGGTTATTAAAAACGTTATTCGTATTTTATATAAAAAATGCTTGCAATACGGCTATTATTTAATGCCTTTTCGTATAGCCGAGGTTATTATGTTTTTTAAGGTAAGCAAATTCGATTTTACGTGTTACGGTAATAACCTAAAGAATGAATAGGATGACTAATACCTTAGTCATCTCTAGGACAATAGGCATTCACTTCCCATTATCCCCATTTATATATAAGCAACTGGCCCTCCACCAGCTTCCTTCCCTTTTCTTCTTTTCTGCAACTTATTATTATACGTTAATTCCTAATAATTAACAAAATGCGCCTTTCTTTAAACCAATGCCACCACATAATAATAAATTCCCTCGCCTGCCTTCCAAAAAGGCAGCCGTTATATTTTACGATACCTGCTAAAAATAAACAACTAACACAGCAATTCGATTCTTTCTCGATTATTCGATAAATCAACAACACAACAAAACCCCCACCTCCATACAGCAACTTTCCGTCTCCGTTCTTTCCGAAAAATTTTCACGAACTTCACGTTTCCGGGCCTTGTGCCATACTTTTACGTTTCCGACTTTCCCGTTTCCGAAAAATTACAAAGCTTCTGCTTTGCCCGAATTAACAATGGCTTCATCCATCAATGCCCAAAAAGCCCAAGCAGCCATCCAGGCCGCTATTACACACCTCCGCGGCAAACTAACCGCCCAATTCGCCACTAAAATTCACAAGCTTCAAGTAAAAAACAAAGCTTTAACTACCCAAATCGAAGCCCTTTAAACCAAACAAAACCCTCGCCTAAAGCTTTCCGATATAATAAAATTAAAAGGTCCCGGTACCTACGACGTTTAACTTTTGGAAATCAAAGGCAAGCTTTGCATTAATAGGGCTACAATCGGCAATAATTACGCCCGCACGTATTACATCTATAACCGACTAAAGCCCAAAATTAAAAACCTCGTTATTCCCCAAATTCATTACTCCAAACGTACCGATAATTGAAATAACGTTCCCCAGCGTATTCTAAATGCCCTCGATCGCATTTACGACAATCCGAACAAGCCCCTCTACAATAAAGCCCGCCTCAAGAAAATAAAGATAAAGAATAACGATTCCTTCCGTCAATTCCTTAGCAATTGGAAACGCGCGCTATATACGGCTCGAAACGATTTGGATAAAATAACCGAAAGCCAACGTATTCGAAAGCTTCGCCACGCTCTCTCGAACAAACTCCAAGCCAAAATCAATAACCTCGAAACCCTCCCAACCACGTACGCCTCTTTCGTCAAGAAGCTTCACAAATGGTCCCACGGCAAAAGTAACGGCGCTACTCATACTAGCCACTACAACTCCTCCCATTAACCAATAAATACATCGCTCGGAATTATAAATAACGCTGCTGCCGTTATTCCGAAATCCAACCTTACAAAGCTTCTGGATGCCGTTAATTCTTCATCCGTCGCCCCCTCGTCCAGCCCTGCCCAACGAAATAAGTAACAACGTACTAACCGCTGCCGCCGTTATGATTCTATTAAGCACTTCGCCCGTAATTGCAACAAACAACCTACTTCCGGCCCTACTCGTATTACTGTAATTAACCGCTCGAATATCGAGAATTCCGATTCGGAAATAAAGAAACCCCAATACGGTAAAAAAAAGTACTTGCCCCAACACATCAGCAATGCTTTAAACGACCTAATCCGAATAAATGGAATAAATGAAAGCCATCGGGCTATAATAAATCACTTCCACTTAAAATAAGGATAATTACAAAGCTTCGAAACGAAGCTTTTTCCGAAGAAAGGGTAATATTACGGTAATAACCTAAAGAATAAATAAGATAACTAATACCTTAATCATCTTTAGAATAATAGGCATTCACTTCTTATTGTCCTTATTTATATATAAACAGCTAGCCCTCCGCCAGCTTCCTTCCCTTTCCTTCTTTTCTGCAACTTATTATTATACGTTAATTCCTAATAATTAACAGAATGCGCCTTTCTCTAAGCCAGTGCCATCACATTATGGTAATAAAATTCTAACGCCTTATTTTTTTTCCTATTTCGGGAAAGGCTTAAAGCGGTTAATTATTAAACGTATATCGATAATAGCTATTCGTAAAGGCGTTATTAATATTTAGCAATTTAATGCGTTATTTAAAAGGTCGGCATTAAACCTGGCGTTTTGCGTTATATACGATATAAAAATAACTTTTATTTAAAATAAAGTCGCATTATTTTTAATATTAAATATAATATGCGCTTTTAATACGATATTATAAAGCAAATTAGTATTTCGATTGCGATAATAAGAATGGGATTATTTATTAATTAAATAAGTCGATTTATTTATAATTAATCGTTTTGCATTTATTCGAATAAAAGACGTTATTATAAATCCCGGCTTTCTATTTGGCGGCGTTTTTTAGGGCTTTTTAGTATTCCCGATACTGTTTATGTTATATACGGAATTCCTTTTTCGGCGAGGCGTTCCATTAATACGCTTTGAATATACCGACGATATAGCAATATTTCGTATTAACAAAACCATAATTAAAACTTCCGTATTGTTTATAATTAACGTTTTAAATATTTTAAATTAAGGACGAAATAACGCTTTTATTTTTGATTTAGTTAAAAGTGATCTTAAATAGTTTTATAAGGGCCGGATTTTTTTAAATAATCCGGTTATTACGGGAAATTTCGAAATACGTTTATTTAAGAAAGCGATTAAGTGGTTAGGAGTTTTTTTTTTAATTTTACATTAAACTTTAAAAAATCCGCATTTAAGTAAGTCATTAAGGCTTTATATACCGTTAATTATATTCGTTATTTTAATAAAGTAACAAAAAGATTATTACCGAATAAAACTATGATAATAATAAAGGTTTACGTAATATTAATAATTACTTATAACGCGAAAGCTTAATATTTAAAAAAAAAGCATTTAGCGGTTAAAAAATAAGGATTTACGTTTATAGGCATTTTGAAATGAATACCTTATAATTTCTAATAAGCCATTTAAAATCGCCGTTAAGGCAATTCTTTTAATTTAGCGCATTATTAATGTTTTTCTTTTATACCGTAAATTAAATATTCTTTTAGCGGAAATGGTATACGAATAAATACGAAAACGATACGTTATCCGATTTCGTAGCTTGAATCCGGCTTATTTTGTTATTTAATGCGTTAATTAATTAAAAGGATAATGATTTATGCGATTGCAATTAACGTCGGATTTAATAGCAAATTATTTCCGTTTTTTATTTTTAAATAGGAAATGGCTAAATAAGTTGTTATTCGTTTTAGCCGACAAAAAAAACGCTTATAAAAATGGCTCGAATCCGTTTTTTTAAGACCTGGTTATTTATTTTAATAGCTTTAAAGTCGACCGAATTACTTAGGGCTTTATTGCTTATTAAGGCGATAAACGTTTATATATAACTAATGGATTATTTTTAAACGTAAAGGTTTTTAACGATAAAATAATAGCCGTATATAAAGCGACATAATAAATAAAAAACGTTTAATACGACTTGAAATTTCCTTTAATAGGTTTATATTTTTGTATTAATAATACGGCAGTTATTCGATATATTTTCGGATATTTTTCGGATAATTCCTAATAAGATTTTTTAATTTTTTATTAGGCTATTTTTCGAATACGTTTTTAAGTTTTTTTTTCGTTTAATGGGTTCTAGGATACGTCGAAATCGAAAGCAACGAAGCCGCAAACGCCTAAGCTAAATTCGGCACGAAACGACCGGTTATCGACGACGACAACCACATTATCGGCATTATAATCCTTATTTATTTTAAACGTATTAATTAAAAAAACGCTTATTCGTATTTTTTACTTAATGGTTTTGTAATATATTCCTTTTATATTAACGATAAAGATTTAAAGCAAATAAGCCGTTTAAAAAGCTTTTTTTTGTTCGTATAATATTATACCGCCTTTTTACGAAACGATTCGGTTATAGGGATTTCGTTAATTACCATAAGCGCTTTAAATATTCCGATATTATTAATAAATATCGTTGCCGTTATAGAAAAAATAAGGAATCGGGTTACGTCGTTTTTTGTAATTTATTTTAAGGTGCCTTCCGATTTCTTGGAATCCGGACGAAATACGAAGCGGACGAACTTTTCGGTTATAATGGCTACCGAAACTTCGCAGCCTTCGTTAAAAAGGCCTATCCGTATGGATTAATAATAAAGGAATAAAATAATAACAATATTTCTAAACCCTGCTTTAAAAAATAAGTAACGGATAATGGCGAAATTCCGGAGGGAAATAATTATTCGTCGGAAAAATAAAAATCCCTTTCTTATGTTAGATTTTAATACGCTTGCGCTTTGTTTTAGGCCTGCCCGTTCGGGTCCGCCCCTTAATATTTCAGCCGTTTCATATATTATATAATATCGGCATTTATATAGACTTAATTATTCTGTAAACCTTTTATACCCCTTTTGGAGGTGGCTGTATGTAATTAGGTAATTAATTAAACAGGTTTATCCGAACGTAAAAATTTATTATCATTATTATGGTAATATTAACGAAAGGGGAACATATCGAAAGGCGGTTAAACCTATCGCCTTTATATATATGGCGTAGAATTAAAAGGATTTCAAAATTTTCCGGGCTCTTTACGTTTATAAGGCTTATTATGAATTACTTAATTTGCTAGTATATTATATATGCATTCCGTATCGTAAAAGGCCGAAATTAAAACGTATTAAAATAAGGATTTTTACGGACGTAAATAAGTATTCGAAAATGTTTTTCCTAGCTTTTAATGGAAAGAAATACGTCGTATTTCGAATATATTTTGGTTTGCTTTTTCTTATTCCAGGCTATAATTTAAGGTTTTTATATAAAAAACGATATCCGTACTTGCTTTAATTGCGGTATCGAATGCCGTATTATATATTAATTCTTTTTTGCCGCTTTTGCGAACGTTAATTTAAAATATTCGCAATTGCCGAAAAGATTTGCTGCGGTTAAGGCGTTATAAGCGTTTCGTTATTTCCAACGATTATGGAAGTTTATTTCTTTTCGAACGTACCGAGCCCTTTTTTTTTCGTCGGTTTCCCAATTATAAAGGTCAGATTTTTCTTCGGAAAAAATGGCCTTACGAAAACGAGATGTATTGGCTAATTCGTTTATGTCGTCGTCGTTAAAGCTAACGGTTCGACGTATAGACTTTTTTTCCGTCGTTGCCATAACTTTTTTAATTAAAGGGCCGGCTAAAAAGGAATATATGGGCGATTATATTCGGAATTGGGGCATAAGTTAAAGCCGAAATTATAATTAAAGTTAAGGTTATTTCTTTTCCGCATTTTCGAGTTTTTCGTTAAAACCTAATACATTATTTTTTTTTTTTTTTGTATTTACGTTATTAATTTATATATCAATTTGGAAAGTTTTTAAGGCTGGTATTAATAATGCTATAACGGCGTTATATTATTTTATATCGGCGTTTATGCTGTTATCGTAAAGGAATAATTGTTATTATTAAGGTTATTATTACTATTAAGCCTTTGCCGTAGCTTTTAGCCGTTTTCCTTTCTTTTTAATTAAGACGTTATATTGTTATTTATTAAGTTATTTAATATTCGCTAGTTATTTCTTAATAGATTTAATAATTTTATCGTTTTATTTAATAAGCCGAATAAAGCAGGTTATTTAATTAAAGAAATATAAGGACTTATAATTAAAGCATTTAATTCTTTCTTTATTGCATATTTCTGGTATCGTTATAACTAAATGAACTTTGCTGCCTTTATTGCATTTCTGGTATTTGGCGTTATGATGATAATAATTATGATAAACTTTTACGTCCGGGTGGACCTATCTAGCTAGTGTACCTAGTTATATATAAGCTACCCCCGTAGGGGGTATAAAAGGTTTATAAGACGACTAAACTACATGAGGTCCTATATTATATAGTATATGGAACGGCTGGAATATCGAGAACGACGTGTTCAGGATAAAGCACGAACGTATTAAGGTCTGATATAAGAAAGGGGGTTTTTATTCTTCCCATAGGTGGTTATTTCCTTTTAAAGCCTTATTATTGTCCGTTATTTGTTTTTTAAAGCGTTTATAGTAATTAATAAAGTCCTTATATTCCGATTGTTCCGTAAAAAAGCGGTATAATGTTATTTAAATAAAAAAGATTTTTTTTAAAGAACTTATTTGTTTCGAGTTTTTATCGTTAATATAACGAAAGTATATTACGTAATTATTACGCGAAAAAGGCGAATAAACGTTCGTTTTAATTGGTGCGTCGAAAATAAAAAAGGATTATAATACCGGTAATATAATTATCATTTATTCTTTTATAACTTTCTTTTTTTATTCCTATATTTTGCCAAGACTTATTTTTACTTAGTTCTTATATATATCGTCAGCTTTATTAATAATGATGATGATGTATTTTTACGTCCGGATGGACCTATTTACCTAAGGTAGCTAATTACATAGGTCCGATACTGTATAGTATATGGGACGGCTGGAGTATCTAGGGCCTTAAGGGCCCAGAACAGAGCGCGAGCAAGTTGGGGCTGACAGAAAGAGAAGGGGGGGGGGGGGGGGGGGGGGGGGGGGGGGGGGGGGGGGGGG
>JAKJXP020000180.1:0-44395 GCA_022225965.2 Diatrype stigma | reverse complement strand
CCCCCCCCCCCCCCCCCCCCCCCCCCCCCCCCCCCCCCCCCCCCCCCCCCCCCCCCCCCCCCCCCCCCCCCCCCCCCCCCCCCCCCCCCCCCCCCCCCCCCCCCCCCCCCCCCTCGATATTCGTAGTATCCATCACCTCCACTCCCTTACTACGTATTGGTGCATAGACAGGTACACTTCTTCAGTTGCCGAAGTGTGCCCTCGATCTTCAAATAGGGGTCGCGAAAACTTGTTACGATACCCTGGATGCCTGCAAACCATGCCGGTCAGGAAGCGCAAAGGATCTTGTACCAACTCTGGCCGTACTTCTAGTAGTCGGTCGTGCTCCTGACAAGACCTGTAGCCTGTAGGTCTGGACTACGAAATGTGCTATTTCTCAAAGCAAGCGCCATGGGCGGGTAAGGGTTCACTAGGATTACAGAAAGCTTGCATGATGCGAGTATGAGGGCGTGTACTACAAAGAATAGGTGGATGGATTAGTTCCCTCAACGGCGTGCCAGCTCGGCTCGTGAACTGTTGAGACACACGCAGCATGCACTAGGTAAACTTCGGAATAGGGGATATGGCATTGAGTGAGCCAGGTAGGGTCCGGGGACCTGTTTTTTCAGCGTGGTTTAAGTCAGCACACTGCAACGAAACATCTTTCCTCCATGCCTTTCTCGTCTTTGGTAAGCATGTCCTGTTTGTTTTTAAAGAGGGACACGTGCATTAAGAGAGAGTTGGGGTGGTAGGGTGACATGAACCTGAACAAGGACAGGCTTCGATATGTTTACAGTGATACTTCTGTTGTAAACCGTGATGTATCGTTGGAGAAAGAAAAGAATGTAGGAACCACTAGGTCCTTCTTAGTTCCCGTTTTCCCGAGGCCAGGGGTTCGATAGAGGGCATGGGGCCATGGGCACTATTTGTCTCTGCCTGCGCAGATGATCCCAAAGGAACTGAAACATGGCTCTATTGAATGTAGATAGCTGAAATGCTCTGTGATACCGTCCCAACGAGGGTTAAACTACACGGAGGACCGAATGATTAGCTAAGTACGTCCTGTAACTTGCTGTATAATCAATCGGCGTTGACCTTGCACCAGTTGAATGGCCAGGGGAACATAGACTTGATATGATTCATGTTGGATAAGCTCGGATATGCTGAGTATGATTCGCTAACAAACGCTTCCCCTCGGCATTTCGTCTAGCTTAGAGTTGGTGAGGCTCCACGGCTGGGTGAATACTGCCATCTATCTTATGGATTGTAGGCGAACGCATGGTTCTCCCCAGGGTTATGTCTAGGGTTTCTGGACGTTGTTCAACGTTCGTAACCCGGACTGATCAGGTCACTTATAGGGGTTATAAACTGCAGAAAGACCCAACGTTTGAAAGCCGAAGCTGTCGGCCGAGTGATCGGCGGCGATCGATGCGATCTACATCCGTAGTTATGCGATCTCTGGCATCTCAATCTGGCATCTGGCTACACAGAGGTCGGGAAGTGGGGATTGTGGTGCCGACCACAGAGAGTGCCATGTGCGCCGTGCCGTGTGAAATGTACGATGTGCGATGGGTGATGTGCGATGGGCGGACCAAGAGCCAATAGTGCGGTAACCAAAAGGAACCGTCAGGATCGTGTCCAATCGGAGCTCTTATACGCTGCTAACACAAGAGTCAAAGTAAGATTATGGCACGTCGGACCTTATGCTCTGAAGTCTGGAGTAACATGTCAGTGGCAGTGTGTATAAGGAGGTGATCAGATTCTAGCAAGCAGTAACCTGGTGAGCTCACAACTAGCCGACAAACAAGAACTCCCATTAGTTAGGTATATGTATTTCATATTTCATGATTTCACTAGGCAGGTATCCACGCTACTGCTACTTCGTATTCTCGCGATCTTGTAACCGGGCAGTTTACCGTGACGTGCATATCGGCCGAATAGATCCTAGCCTTGCTAGCTCTTATTACATATCTTATAGACAACTTCGTAGTTGCATGCACAAACATCGGGAAAGACAAGATTGAAGACTTGGAAGCCAGCATCGAACCGTGCTGGCGCGCTGACGGCGGGCGGCGGGCGCTAGGATATCATGCCACTTTTAGAACTTCGCTAACTAGTTCCTGTATATCGTGCAGCGGGCGTATCTCTCTCTTGGAAGCAAGCGCCCAGGCAGGCGAGGGGTGGAGGGGTATAATAGCATGCCTAAGTAACATACTACAGTATGTAAGACAACGGGACACACATCGGTCTATACTCGATACGTCCTCGTCGCTCAGGTGCTCACAGGTAGCAGGAGGCTAGCTTCTCACGCTCTCACCTTATACGCGAGTGATGAGACGCCCGCTGTCGTGGAAAACCCACCTAGGCAGCCTAGATACTCAATGGATACTGGCAGCCTGGGCGTCCATACTCCAATAGTAGTAGCTCACTTATCATATTCCGTCTCTCCTTATTGCGAAGCTAGCAAACATGCCGCGCACCCGTGGCCAGCTATTGAGTCCCCATCCGTGCCGTGATAGCTTTGCTGGCTTTTCTGGCTTTGTTGACCTTGCCTTGCCGGCTTTGCTACATAGGTATTGGTTTCTTCTTCCACTGGCATTGCTCCCTACCAGCGACCTCAGGCTCCAAAACCAATCACGCCACGGAACCGAGGAGAGTGTCTTACCCCTTTGACAGCAATGTGGATTCCATCCCAGTCAAGCCCAGTCGCCCGCCCTAAGACGGTCGATCGATCTAACTCCATGGATCCATGCGAGCGTTGCCAAGCCACACGCCTATTCCTCCCAATTGGGACTCTTCGCAGCGATATTGTCCCCACCGCCCTTTGATTACCACCCTATAACACCAAGCGATAATGCGTTCTAGCCCTTCGCTGCGCGGGCCGATGGCGACTTAGGCACGCTAGGTAGCTAAAATGTCCTAGTGTAGGCGTGTGTGTGTGTGTGTGTGTGTGTGTTGTGTTGTGTGGTTTGTGTAGCAGAGACCGGATAGCGAATGGGACTATTCGGAGGAGGGGGACATTGGGGGCATTGGGGGCGGCTGCTGTTGCTACTATCTTGAGGATACGAAGGGGGGAGGGGGGCCGACCGCTCGCCTCCAGGATTGGGGGTGGAAGTGAAAAAGCTGGCATTTTCATAAATACGATATGACCCCGAGCAAGTCCCCTGGTCCCCCTCCCCTGGGTTGTTGACTCTTCTACGGTCCAATAAGTCATTCGTTTAGTTAATCCACTACAGAGTATCCGATATATCTACAGTATACCTTCGGGATTGGTTGTTCTGGTGGCCCGCTGCCAGTCCACTCTCCGTCCGTCTGCTGTGTGTGTTAGGAGAATAGGAAGTTAGGAGGCACATGATCATACCATCTGTTAATGAAAGCAATCTCTCGGCCATAATCCAATCGGACGGCCAATCGGACGGTATTGCCACCTCTCTCGAAGGAGTAATAAAATCAACCTGTCTCCCCGATACCATTCATTGGTTGGAGTCCTCGTCCGTCCGCCACGGGGGGTAACGACTCATTTATCCGTCGGACCATATTGATCTTCTGGCTCGGCCGCACAGCATTGTAGCCCGCTCCCTCCTGGTGCAGATGACTCGATATTTATATCTTGGAAAGCAAGGACCTCGATTGTAGGTTGACATATAAGACAAGAGAGACATAAGACAGACAGGAAGCAACAGCAAAGCAGGCGCCCATATAACGATCTCCACCCTCACCCCCCAACCTCGCATCCCGCATGGTGATCGATTGACTCGGATCGGATCTCCCTCACACCACACACGGGTCTCGTGTGGGTGCAACAGCATCTTGGGTGTCCTGCATATCGAGAAGTGATGTTCGAGCGTTTCGCAGATCGGGTACCCGCCGCGACGAAATGGAGTCCCTAACCAGTAAATGCTCGCCACTCCAGTGGGCGCGGCGCCGCTGGCCTGGCCGGCCTGGCTGGCGCGGGCCATCCCCCTCGAACCCTGTCGTTTCACGTAACCACCGCCCTAGGATGCATCCAGCAATGATCTTCCTCCTCCTGGCCCTGTCCTGCCTGGTCTCCCTCACCACCGCCGCCAGCAGTTCTCACGGCGACTCTGCTACTCCTCGCCGCTCGCCGCTGTCAGCCGAGACATTGCTCGTCGATACCCGGATACCCGTCTTCGTCGGAGGCCACTGGCAGATCATGTCCGAAGACGAGCATCGTCGACACCTTCGCCTGCAGAAGAAGGTCGCGCGGCGGGCCGACGGCAGCAGCACAAGCAGCAGCAGCAGCAGCGGCGGCGACGAGGCCACCTCGACGATTGCCATCCCCGTTCACACTACGACCCCCGCAGCAAGCCCTCTTCCGAGTCCCTTCGACGGTGCGCTGGCCGCCAACTTCTCTGGAGATAACGACGGCGCCTGTCCGAAGTTCATCAACAGTTTCCTCTCGGACGCGACGTTCAAGCAGTGTTACCCCTTTTCACTCCTTCTGCAGGTTAGTTAGTCAAACTCTAACCCCCTCCCCTCTTCTCCTTTTTTACCCTAGCTTCATTGCGTGACCATCTTTGAAATAAACCTCCAATGGATGATCTTGACACTAACATCCACACCCGGAACCAAACAAAAAGGGGTCCAGTTCGTTCTTCGAAGCCGAGAAATCCCTCGTCAGCATAACGCAGGTGCTGGACGCGACGTGCGCGGCCGACGCGGACTTCTGCACGGGGTACCTGGCCGACCTGGCCGCCAGCCTGGTGTCGACGGCGAACTGCGCCGAGGACTTCGCGCAGCAGAACTCGGTCGTGGTGCAGGCGCACATGGGCATGCTCGCGTACCGGGTGGTGTACGACGCGGCGTGCCTCAAGGACAATGTCGAAGATGACGACGGGGACCCGGACGGCGGCAGCAGTAGTAACAGTGAGGCGTCGTCGTACTGCTTCGCGAGCGCCGTGACCAACCTCACCACCACGGCCAACGCCTACCTGTACTTCCTGCCGCTCAACTCGACCTACCCGGCCCGCGCCTCGCCCGACTGCGACCACTGCACCGCCGCCACCCTGGGCGTCTTCCAGGCCGCCACGGCCGACCGCTCCCAGCCCATCGCCGACACGTACGAGGGCGCCGCCGCCCGCGTCAACGAGGTGTGCGGCGCCGACTTCGTTAACGCCACCCTCGCCGCCGCCACCGAGGAGAGCGCCGCGACCACCGCGGCGGGCAGCCCGGCGTCGGCGCTTCTTATGCTCCTGCCGCTCCTCGTCACGGTGCTGTCGCATTGGTGGTAGAAGGAATAGTAAGAGGGAAAGGGGGGAAGGGGGTGGAAGATCCCTGTTGATGACGACGACGACGAGGATGGCGATGAGGACGACGACGAAACATACTTGACACCGGTCACCACACTTACACTACGCACGCACGCATATGACTTTTTCCACGTAACGAGAACACTTGGATGGCACGGAGTTCATTTCTGGGACGGGTTTACAACGAAAGAACACCACTTGGGCTTTTTGGGGGGATACACGAGGGCTTGGCTATATACTTCTTCCTTTATTCTTCTTGTTGGCCCTGCTAGTATTTTCTCTTCCTTTTCGGGCAGGCTGCTTTTACATTACCACGGCGCGTTTGATACCCCCAATGGCAGCAACATGTCTGTCTACACTTCATTTCATTTTCATTTCAGTCCATAACTACTACGTTGGCGCTGGTAACCCGGCTGCGAGATCTACGAGGAAAGCACGCCTGCGGTATACCTAAGCCTCGCTTGTTGCCTCGACGGGAATTATGAACCCCGCCTGGAGATGGACACACGGAAGATAGGGGGGCAAGGAATCAAGGGAGCTGGTCACCTAAGTGCGTTTGGAGCTCAGGGGCTCACATAGAGAAGACTCATGATGAAGGACCTATAGCAGGATATTCAATCGAATCAGGGGCGGGCCAGGGGCGGAGGAGCGGTGTGCGAACCAACTATCAAACCAACTTCACGTACATATTTTGGTGGATGTTTTACTTACCTACACCACCACCTATTCTTATTCTTATTGTTAATGTCTAGACTCCAGTACCCAGGTACTCACTCTATTATCCAACCTACTTCCCTCAACTTACAAAGTTTGAGGTTTATTGAACAATATATACCAATAATCGACAACGGCGTGCTCACCCAAGCCGGCCAGGGATATTGCCTGCTGATTCGCTAGTGAACTGCAAAGCTGACCAATTGATTTCCCCCTTGCCCCCTACAGCCCTTCCCGATATACAGATTAAGCTCGTCGGCGTGTAACGGGCCTCACGAGGGGTAGAAGGAGGGGGCCACCACCAGGAGGCCCCGGGGCTGTCTTGTCCTACCCAACCATGATTACCACCAGACCCATTCGTTCTGCATCTGGTCTCGACCCCTCCCATCTTGTCTGAGCTACATTACATAACCCGAGCCTGCTTTCTGCATACCTGCCCGAACGAACAAATAGACTTGTACATACCTAGGCAAGTAGTTAACTAGCGCTCGTGACACAGCATCAGAGAACGACCCGGAAATGCGGAATACGGAGTCAGCGCTGGACCGGACTACCACCATATATATATATATATATATATATATACTACCTAGTATTGCTAGTAAATACCTAAGGTACTTCCATCAGGTGGGTGTAACTGGCGGGGCTTTTATTCCCGTATCCTGATCCAGCAATGCCTCAAGCATCCGTAAGGTACCACCCCGTTCGTTCTCCGTGTGTTGTATCTTATTGATCAAAGAAAGCACCAAATTGCTTGCTTGTTTACCAATTACTGGATTGTGCATGTACCGTAGATCTGTGGATTTATGTACTGCAAGTCGTAAGTGTAGGCACGAATAGGTATTGTCCTCCATCATCCTTCCAGCCCCAAGTTGGTATGTTACGACTAGCCATGTACAATGTACGTATGGAATTATGTATGAGTATAGTATATGCGCGCAATACATATGATCGGCAATGCCCCCGTCTTCCATGATAGTTAACCAGTAGTGTCCTGCGCGTGATTTGCGGGTAGGGCTGACCGGATTGGACTACGGACAATAATGAAGTGCGAGAACACTGCCAGGACGGTCGACGCCTTCCTCGTCCGCTCTCGAAAATGATATGTCAGACCGCCTACCACTCGTGGCCGCGCGGCGTCCGGGTGGTATCAGGAGTAGTGGCAGCACTGCCTCTTGTTCTCTAGCGGATATGTTCTGTGTGATGTGATCAATACACTTCAATGCCATAGTCCAATCAAGGGGCTACATAGCTCTTCTAACAGGCAGACTGGGCTGGGTGATGTGAGCTCAATTATCAACGAGCCTTACTCCATCCTCCAACATAGCCGGTGTTTCGTCAATGCCCCCTTTCCCGAACAGAAAGACACAAATAGGAAAAGCGGTCGAGGCCAAGTGCAATACTACACAGCATCAGGCTTGACCTAGGACAGGTAACCACGACGTAATTAAAGCCTGTCGCTCATCGTGTCTGCCCTGCCCTGCCCTGCCCTACCTGCGGCACAACTGGCAGTTCGCCCGACGCCAATTGCCTACTTGAAACTATTCCCATCCTGTCTGGAATAGGGGGCCAGTCAGCCCATTGGTAAGCAAGCATCATTTTACCGTCATAGATTACCACCCCCTGATTTTCACGATACATAGTACGTATACTTTCCTTCACAATCGTGAACGCCCGCTAGCTAGTCTAGGGCAGTCGTTGCAAATCGAAACCGCGAGCTTGTCTATCTGTTGGATTTTCATGATGCAGCAGAGGGAGGTAGATAAGACGTGCTTGACGATTTTGATTTGATTTGATTTGATTTGTTCTGTTGTATTTATGCTGCTCTAGAGCTAGGTAGGCAACGGACAAGACGCAGGTGATGTAGGAAGCCCTCGACGTCGGGAACAAATGCGCAAGCAACACGCCCAGAAGTACCTACGGTCAGATCCAAAGCTGCAGGTTTGACACGTCGTGAAATGTCCTCCCGCCCCCTCCCCCCTCTCTTATTTAACCTATCAGACCGCCCTTTATCCTGCATGCGGCTTTTGTGTCGTTCCGCTCCGTTCCATTCCGTACCACCCCCTTTTCCTTCCTCCCCCCACCCCTCCCCTCCCACATCCCCGTTCCCCAGTTCGTGATGATTGCCACACAGGTAAGTAATATATAAGTACGTAATATACAACGGTATGATATATGTACGACTCGACTTGACTCAACCCAGCTCAGATCATAAAAGGTACTGGTACTTCGGCGGAAAAATGGCAACTGCCTAAATAGTGAAAAACCCCCATCTCAATCCGCAAACCCAAACACCTCCCCAACAGCCAGCCCGTTCGTCCGCACCCCCAGCAGGCTCACGGCGATGGCCACGACGTCGACGACGAGCAGGACGGCGGCGGCCATCATGAAGCGGGGGCAGAAGACGCGGTAGAGCATGAGGTGGCGGCGCAGGTGGGCGGCCCAGGCCATGGTGGCGAGGCTCTGGACGGCGTAGTAGCCGACGAGGGCGGCGAGGGCGCGGCTGGCGGCCTCGACGACGCCCTTGCGGCGGGGCCCGACGCGCCACAGCGCCAGCAGCGGCGCCGCCGCGCACGCGAGCGTCTGCGCCCCGAACGTGTTGAGCGCCACCGCCAGCGGGCTCCACGGGTACCGGATCGTCGACAGCGCCACGAAGGCGCTGTCCCACTGGATCGACGCCAGCACCGCCTGGTGGCCCGTCTTGAAGAAGTGGAAGTTGCCCAGCAGCGCGAGCGTGACCGGCCCCAGCGCCGCCTCGGTGCCCGAGAGCCCGTTGGCGTCCAGGATGTCCGCGAGCGAGAGCACCTGCCACAGCATCAGCGCGAGGGCGCCGCCGCCCACCGGCTTCGACAGCAGGATGCAGGCCGCCGCGAGGTTGAGCGGCAGCAGCAGGTAGCGGGCGCCGTGGGCGTTGCCGTAGCCGAGCACGGTCACCTGGGCGCGGCGCTGGCCGTTGCCGTTGGCGCGGCTCGCCGACGCCGTCGTCGCGATGGAGACGCAGGGCGGCGCCCAGGCGAACGCCGTGGCGCCGCCGACGAGGGTCAGCGCGAGGACGACCTGGGCGACGAAGACTTGGATGGTCTTGAGGGATTCCTCGCTTACGCCCCGTCCCGCGAACCAGTTGCCGTTGCCGGCGGCGTCGAGGGTCCAGTACGTGGCGGAGAGGAACAGGCCCGCCCGCACGACGTAGCCGATCCACGCCGGTGCGAGGCCCTCGTACGACCGCGAGGACGTCAGGTAGGACTTCACGATGGAGGGCAGGATGGCGAACACGAGGAAGGGGATCGCGAGCTGCCAGGGCGCCGAGGTTGTTGAGTTGGCCGAGGCGTAGTAGGTCGAGGTGCAGTACGGCATCTGCTCCTCCCGGCAGAGCTTCGAGAACGAAGCGACCCGGCCGAGCACGGCGAACAGGATGGAGTGGTAAACGCCCAGCGTCCGCTCTTGGATCGTAGGTCGGCGCAGTGCGTAGACGGCACTCGCGAGGCCGAACGTCGATAGGAAATATAGCGAGATCGAGTCTTCCCAGATGGTGTACGAGTTGGACGCGAACCCGATGGATTGGCTCAGGGTGAAGGTGACGGCGAGCCATCCCCAGAACGTCGTCGGAAGAAGGTTGCGCACGCTCTTGTCAGCCCCGAACAAGGCCAAAATGACTGATACTATGCTTGCGAGCGCAGTCGTTGCGGCCACTAGTAACCAGTCTTCGGAGGAGGTAAACTTTATAAAAGCAATGCCGCCAATTGCTCCGGCAGCGCTTCCCCACAGAGCGGACTTGGTCAGAGCCTTGCTCACGTTTTGGTAGGATTTGGCGCTGGTATCTGCAGGAGCCCCTTGCAGTTCCAGGCTCTTCTCAGCATAGTCTAGTTCGATGTCGTCGAGGATGGCGAAGTCTTCATCCTCATCTCTAGAAACATATAGGAGTAGTGCCACAATGCCGAGTGCCATGACCGTGATACCCAGCAGCATCTTTGGAATGTCGAATCTCGCCCATAATGCCTTGCAAATATTGAGTGTCCCTGCTTGGTAACTAGAATAACTCTCGTAGAGTGCTTTCCATTGTGGGGACTTTGAGGCTCCTTCGGCTAGTAGAGCCTCGGCTTTGCCCCAGAGATCCTCAGGCGAACCCGGCTTTGAGTCCTGTTCAATACCACGTGCTTTGAAATACGACGCTTGGTATCGTCGAATACCTGCAGACGTGATGCTAGAGGCAGCTGCCAGATCAGTCCAGCCGTCTCCTTTGGTACCGGCAAAGGCTTCTTCGATCGGTTGCCCTAGATTGTTATAAGGGATAGGAATGCCCAGTAAGAGAGCCAATGTGGGAACTAGATCGATCTGGTTCACAGGGCGCTCCTTGGCCGTTGCTGGCGGAGACTTGAATTCAGCCTGCGTCCGACCAAAGAAGGGCCTCTTGGAATACATCCACAGAGCGGCTTCGATTTCATCGTCGCTTTCGCCACCATGGTCGCCCTTGCCATCCATGCCGTGGTCGCCCATCACGATCAAGACGGTGTCGTCGTCGATGGTCTCGGAGAGTTCTTTGATGAATGTGTTCATCTGTTGAAGCTTGGCGGTCATCGCTGCATGGTTCGGTCCATATCGGTGACCGGCATGGTCGACGCCGAGTAGATGTCCGATGATGATATCCCACTCGCCCGACCTGTCGGGCTTCATCAACGGGAAGATGTGCTCTAGAACACCATTGTCTACTGTATGCAGATCCCAGACGTTCAAGCTGTCATATGCCTTGCTGATATTAGGCTGGAAATACCCGGGAAACAATGCAGTCCACGTGTCATCTCCCAAATGTACGATGCGCTTCCCTAGCTCTTTCGACTGCATCAAGAGATTGTCTTCTTCAATGGCTGTTCCAGCGAAGTTGGAGCCCATGTCCACGAAAGTCGGTAACGTTCCGGTTGTCAAGCCTTTGATGCGCTGGAGCGTGGTCGTTGGAGGGTCTGCGATGAACGGCCGTAGGAAGGCATTGTTTGGCGACTGAACCGAAGACTCGTAGAGGAAGGGGAACGCGTTGTGGTATATCTCTGCACTGGCCTCATCCTCGACCGGCACAGTAAAGTCGTAACGCAGGGCGTCAATGATCACGACCACTGCCTTGTCGAACCCCTTGGGATGCCAGCAACCACCCTCTACGGTCCCCTTCCCGTTCCAATCGACCAATGGCTCTATCGGGGGTGTCGCGCACTCGGAGCGATCATCCAGAACCAGGCGGGTCAACAGAAAGCCGCTGGTAAAGAGCAGGATTCCAACGGCGTGTATACCCAACAGCCATATCCAAAACCCGATTGTCCAATAACAGCGGCGCTCGAAGGCGGATCTTCGATTACGTTCGAGCGCTGCACGTCCGGCGTCGTGCGCGGAGCTGGGTTTCACCGTCTCGGAACCGGCAGGGGCATTCTGTAGGTCTTGTTTCCGCTTCGCCTTGGCCCATTCGGCTGCGATGGCCTTGTAGTCTAGTTCGGGGCCCTTCTTTGGCGCATTGCGGGAAGGCATGGTCGGAAAGCTAGGATACGGACACGGGGTGTGGGTTACACGTCACACGGTCACAGACTCACAGGTGTCGGAAGAGTTTGACTACAGGGAGCCATCGGATGTCCACCTTCTGATATTAAATGGAAGTTGATATGAGAGGTATACCATACAACGTGGCAAGGAATGTAAAGAAGAAGAAGAAGAAGAAAAAGAAGAATGAGATAGGGGAATGCAGTGAAGGCAGGGGTGTATGAAGTGAAGCTAAGCGTTGCTCTGAAGTAAAACGCTATTGAAGCTACAGTGTCTATTTATTACGGGGAATTTCAATGCTCAACAATCAATGATGACAGACAATTGGGATTGGGATGTAAACATTTGTTGCGGTCGTAGTGGGGTCGGAAACCCTTGCACCAGCTCCGATTCGATAGCACTCCAGCTTATAGTTACTTCTTTACTGTAGGTGGCACCTAGACCTTCGTTAGCGGCCTATGTACTTAGGCGCAGTTCTCGATCAAAAGCATATTTACAATTATGGCCCGTGAGCACCCTGTCATTCCCACTCACTGGACCCGGCCGGAATTTGTGTGTCCGTCCCACTATAATCACATAAGCAGCCGGTCAATTCCGATGCTTCTGTTCTCGAGCAACAAGCCGAATTCTGCTGAAGCTAATGACAACGCCACCCAAAATCTCACGATACGCGTTGTTTACCTTCTGTTCCTTCCTTTTGTTCCTTCCTTCTGTTCCTTCCTTCTTTTCCTTTTTCTTTTCCTTTCTTTCTGCCGACCAACTGCCACTTATATGTAGGTATCATACTGGCTGCAAATAGTGTTACCGATGTCGCCTGTCTTTTTGAAGGGCTAAAACGTATATATTTAAAGACGTTATTACAACCTTTAACCGTACGTTGCCAGAAATGTACAAATTACGTAGTTGCTTGCGTATTTAGGTTAAAATATACATACATGAAGCTATCGCGAATTGCGCTGTCCGTTTGTATTCGTTAAATAATACTAGCAAAAGCAGACCCCAAAAGCCCAAAAAGCTGCTGAACGTAAGCAGGATATCCTTCAGCAGAACGTCGTGAGCTCATTGGACCGGAGCGCCGGGGCGGGAATTGAATTTTAAGCCTGCTGAAGGTGGATACAATTACAATTAACCCCAAGAACGCGGTGATTCTGTCTCACTGAATCTCCACTTTCCCCCCATAAGTATATTTCTGCTTTTGTTCGAGAACTGCGCCTTACCAGGTAGGTAGCTTGGTGGTGTAGCTTAGCTTCCATTAGGTGTTGTACCCACCCGGGTTGTCAGTGTCGACACGGCCCGTTTCCCTCCTGCTCAAGGTAACAGCGAAGCCGAAACAACATGACCCAACATGCTCGCCTGTCAGTTGACTGTCTCTCGGTCTCTTCGTAATCATATACCTAGGTAGTTTAGTTAGGTGGCTAGTACCATGCCCAGTGTTACTTCATATTTCAAGAAGAGTTTCCAGGTATTGTTGTGTCCTATCATCAACTTGCAGCAGTATATACAGGGCGAACAAAACTTATGTACAAATTCACTGAAACTGTTCTTTACTACCCGTAGGTAGGCGTTGCATATGAAGCTCTGACTGATATTTGACATGGGAAAACCATTACCACCTTGGACATGTTACCAAGCACAACCTGAAAGCGTTCCCGCCTGCTTTCTTTCTATTTACCTCAACTCTTGACTCAGTATCATCATTTGCTGCATCGACTCGATGTCACTGATAGCTTCATTAAACACTCTCGTGACCGACCTATACACCTTCATGCGGTTGTTTTCGTGTCTGGATCTCCAGATCTCCGCCATGATCTCCCGGTTGATCTGTTGCAGCTGCTCAATGGTACAGCCCGAAGTGCGCTTTGTGAGCTCCTCGAGGAAAGAACTAGCCGCACCTTCGTCGAATTCCACAAGGGCCGAACCAGATGAGATCGACTGACGGTGAGATTCGTCGTCGGGCGACGGGTCATTGAGCAAGTTCGTCATGCTCGGAATGTGAGACTTCGGCCCCGAGCTCGAGTAAGAGCTCTGAGAAAACCCTGACTGCGCATAGCCTCTGGCAAGTCCATGGGCTTGGGAGTGAATCCACTGCTCTTCGCTGGATGTGTTCTGACTCCCACTGGGAGGTGGTTGCGTAAGTGGCTGCGTAAGTAGCTGCGTATCGGGAATCCCGTCGGCAGGACTTGAAGGAGGCTCATGGTGGGTACCATTTGTCAATTGCGTGAAGTTTGATGAACGGTTCGAGGGATCCGACGTCTTAGTAGTCGAGGCATCGTTGATCAACGCAGACGGAGAAACACCCGGAGGGAGGGACTGTATGGCTGAGACCTGCGAGATCTGCGAGAATTGCGAAATCTGGGTGGTGTTGCCGCCGATCGTCGCTCTAGTGGATGTATGGACCGAGCCTGCTTCGATGGGGGGCCACTGCGAGGGAGGCTGCATTCCGGCGTTGTCCATAGGCGCGTCTTCGTCAGCTGCCCGAGAGGGAACAGATACACCATTGGTACTGGGATGTTGGTCCGAGTCTTGGGCAGAGGCGTTGGCTGTCGCGCCAATCAGTTGAAAGTGCGCTGTTGTTGTTGCAGACCCTTGTGGCCGCTGACCATCACCTTGAGACTGGCCCTCACGATGACTAACATCAGATTGCACCGAATCTGCGATAGCTTGCATGGCCTTCTTCTTGCGTGCTCGCTCAGCCTTCTGTTCTCTTCGTGCTTGTTCTTTTCGATACTCATCGTCCCAGTCGACTTGTCTGAACTTCATGTCGATGTCTTCAATATCGACCTCAACATTACTGAAAAGTTCCGAAGCCTTCAAATAGCGTTCCCTATCACCCAGGGCGGTTGCGTCATGTTTCAAGGTGTGTACGTCCTTAAGGAATGCCTTCGGTTTGATATAGTATCCGTTGGCGAGCCGCTCCTCAATGCTTTGGATATCCAGGTTGTAAAAGAACTTCCCTGTCGCGGTGTCACGCAGTCCTGGATCGCCGTCTTTATCCTTGTCGGGTTCATACGGACGTGGCACTGCACCCGCTATATCGGGTCGGACATAGTTAGGGTCTACTTCATCGAGTAGGTACTGATATGCGGTTTGAGGGATGGCCGGGCTGCGGAACTTCTTGTATTTCCGGTTGATCTGATCCATGATGGGTTGTAGGTGGACCTTCATATGGTTAAGAAGTTGGCGATATCGCAGCCCTTGCTCCTTTATCTCCTGTTCGGTAAGCTCTTTAGGCGGTGGGGGCGGGGCTACAGGCAATTCCTCCAGTACTCGCTTCTTGCGGTTTGCAGGGTCCGGGAAGTCCTTAGGGAATCTTCGGATATGCTCAATGACCGCTTTGAAGTATTCCTGGCGGTTCTCCTACGAAAGGTCAGTACAATGGGACGCTACCAAAAGAAGTTGCTTGTGCTTCAGGAAACTCACCTTCACGGGACGCGCGATATCAATAATGCTCCTGTCCGAATATCCAAAGAGATCTCGCTTCAGATCATTGTCAAGATGTTTCGACTCCGTTTCTGCAGTGGCCAGCAGCAACACGGGGTCATTGGGCTGAATTGACCGTAACATCGAGAGGAAAGCGGTCAATGCAGGCCCAGCTAAGGTAGGATACCAAGTATCAACATTAGGAATGAAGATAACGCTTGGCTTGTGTCGTTTGACCTCAGCAAATTGGCTAACCAGTGCTTGCTCAACAGTCTGTTATTGATTAGTCGTCATCCCCAGTTTTGTTGAAAGGTCACTCAAAGCACTCACTTGTCCCGTGCCTAGTAGGGTCGGCAGGTCAAAAATCTGCACATGAACACCTTCGAAATAGTGCATGATTGCAGCACTGAGGTATCCTTGACCCATTCCAGGCGATCCAGTTATGCAGAAGCGCGGCCGGAAAACCCGCGACCTCTCCAGGTCTTCTTGCAAGGCCTCGCGAGCGAAGCCAAAATCATCATCATCATACGGCTCAAACATTGCGTCTTCTAGCGCAGTGGGCGTTTTCTTGCGAGGAAAGGTGCTGTCTAAGGCGACCTTCATGGCTTGCAGTTGATCCCGCAACAACGGCTCGATCGACGCTGGCAGGGGATATGCTTCAGAGCCACCCTGCCTCTGAGATGACGGGACAAGCTTTTTCTTTGCCTTGCTAAAGTCCGTCAGGTGCACGACAACCTTGCTGGGGTCAACGACTAGTTTTTCTTGGGAAGAGTAGATTTGGGGATATGTCCTCTGGATCGAGTTCAGTGCGGCTTCCGTACACAAAGCGCGCAAGTCCGCACCTCCGTATCCTTTCGTCTCCCTAGCAAGCGCCATCCTGAATTGGTCTGGCAGACCCCAATCCTTAGTATGTATGTCAAGGATCGCCTTTCTAGCACCGGCATCAGGGAGTGGGAAGTAAAATTCCCGATCGAATCGGCCTGGCCGACGAAGAGCAGGGTCGATATTGTCCGGGCGATTCGTAGCACCGATCACGATGACTTGTCCACGCCCATCCATTCCATCCATGAGAGCCAACAAAGTGGACACAATCGAAGCGTGGATCTGTTCTTGTTTGCTCGAGCGGACAGGAGCAAGACCATCGATCTCGTCGAAAAAAATGATACTCGGCTGTGTTCTACGAGCTTCCTCGAAGAGAAGTCGGAGTTGTCTTTCCGCTTCTCCCACCCACTTGCTGAGAGCATCGGCACCTTTCCGCATATAAAACGCGATCTTCCTTCCGTTAAGTCCGATTGAATTTGAGAGGGCGCGGGCGAGGAGAGTCTTTCCCGTTCCTGGGGGGCCATGGAACAAGACACCACGCGGTGGTGTTACGTGGAATCTCGTGTACATATCTGGGTACAAGAGAGGCAACTGCACCATCTCCTTTAACTGTTCGATATGACTCTGCATGCCGCCAACTTGGCTGAAGTCGACTGACAAGTCTACGCCGAGAGGATCGGCGTCGGCCAAAGCCTTCTGGTTCTTAATCCTCCCAACGTTGAGTGCTGCACTGCCTGTACCACCGAGGGCTTCTAGATTCAACGGCTGACCAGGTGCAGCTGGGCCCCCTGCTGCTAGACCCTGGGTTTGATTCGTACCGATGTTTCCAGCTCCGGTTATATTGGACCGTTGACCCATCTCCTCGTCGCTGTCATCCGAGTCGGCGCCGCCTGCGGCTTCAGCTGCTCCGGAACCCCAAGGACCAGTGAAAGCAGCACCAGCGCCGTCGCTAATTCCACCGAAGGGACCGGCGACGGTGTGCAGGGACCGTTCCCAGCCACCCACGGCGCGAGCACCACGACGTCGGCTTGAGGTGGGAGCCGGGGCATCCTCAATTTCTTCCTCGATGTTAAACTGGTTGAGCGGTTGTAGGGCATAGTTCACTGGATTGCGAGCACGCTTGCTAGGCAAATCCTGAGATAGGAGTTCCGGTGAGCGTCTGCGCCTACGAGGTCGTGCTCGGCTTTCGCTCGCCTCACGGAGGTCTAGAGCTTCTTCGGCCAGTTCATCCTTGTCAAGTTCATCGCCAGAGTCGTCCGTTTCTTGAGAGCCCCTCTTGCTTTTTCGCTTCCTGTTGGAGGATTTCTTCCCTCGAGAAATTGGGATCCAATCTCCGCCATCTTCGTGACCTCCATCGTCATCAGACATATTATGGTTACCATCCGCAGATTCATTGTCGGGCTCAGGCTCAAAGTCACTGCTCTGCTCGTGGGCGGGCTTTCTGACGTTAGACCTTCGAGTAAGCCGGCGGTTGGGCGCAGGATTGGCTTCCGGTTCAGGAACGACATCAGCGGCAGGCTCTGCAATGTTCGTCCTAGCCCCTCGCGTCCGACGAGTGATGGGGCCGTCGTCATCATCATCCTCCTCAGGCTGCTCGTTGGGCTCAACCGTGTCCATAACAACATCTTGGTCTCCATCTTCAGCATCTGCATCAAGGCCTTCATCGTCGGCAGGCTTCACGGGGTCCTCTTTCGTGCCATCGGATTGTCCAACGTCTTTATCAATGATACTACTCTCCTGCGTGGCCTCCTCGACTGGTGGCATCGACTTTTTCGGCGCTTTCCCTCCACGGGTTGTTCTTGTACTCCTGACTAACGTTTCCGGGCTTTTGCTTTTGGACGCTCGGGCAACTTTAGCATGTCTTCCCGAGTTGGTCAGCTCGACGAAAGTCTCTTCCGCGTCAGCTGTCCGGGCTCGAGTAGTCCTTCGAGTGGCGACCGGGGGGTTATTTCCTGGCGGAATCTTGAGTTTGATGATTTTGGACTTGCTCCGCTGCGGTACTTTCTTAGGACCGTCAGATTGCTCTTGATCCTCCGTCTCTTGCAGGGGATCATCTTCCTCGTTCGAGCTCTCCCTGTAAGTGACAGCTTTGGCAGCAGCTTTTCGGATACGGCGGCCAGTATGTTCGCTAATGGGGGGCTCGTCCTCTTCATCATCGTCTTGGCCGTCATCGAAAGATCCTTCATCTTCACTATCTTCGAGGACATCATCGTCATCATCAAGATCGGAACCTTTATATTTGTTCCGCCTACGAGCAGAGGGCCTGTGGTCCCTACCAGATCGAGGCTTCTTTCGTGAATGAGGGGGTGATGCAGCTTTTATATCGAAAGTCTCATCCTCGGGATCCGACATGTTAGGATCGAATGGCGCCAGGGCATCTCCTCGCTTTCGCTTAGCCATCTTGTAAGTTGGTAGTGACAGATGATGCTTCTAATATCGCAGTGTTAGTCAACACCGAGCCAGTCATGAGATTAAGTGTAAAGTGTGCCTTAGGTGTACGCGTGAGAAGCAGTAAAGGGCAATGTTTAAGATGGTTGATGACTTTGGCTATGTCAAGGTGGAGGTACCCCAATCAAAATGAAGGGTGTCATGACGGAAGGGTAAGCTGCCAGTTTTGAACATGAGGGCTCGCCACAGCTCTAGAATATGCACAACATGAAGTGAAAGCGTACAACCAGGCCGTCAAGCAAGGACCGAGGTGATGGACTTCTCTAGCTCTCAAACTGTTCGCAGCTAAACATATCAACTGCAGTTTGCATTTGAGCGCGTAGCTGGGACTCATTGGAAGGACAACATGCCACCTTGACAATAGGGTGAGGCTTACCAAGAATACAAGACAATAGGCGCCGTCACCCTTTGTTATCTGTCGGACGACTACCACTTCGACGTAGAAGCGAACTAATACTGGCTGCGGCCGAAGCTACTCCATGAATCAAAGATCTTTCGGGAAGTTGATAGCGGACGCCCGGTCAATGCATCGGTGGATCGGGTTCGCTGGTGGCTTGATCTATACAATAGCAACTGTCAATACATGATGCTTTATTGGCATGGAATAGATATTCAATAGTCCAAGAGGCTCGATGGGCTGTTGAGTGATGAAGGCATATAGGGATAGATGAAGGGTTGACCAAGATCAAGAGTCTGTGGAGGAACGTGTAGAGCAGGTACGATGTAAAATGGGCTGTAGGCTTACTGTGCGCAACCACGGAACTGGATGAAAGAGCAGATTCTGCAAGGCAGCAGACTTGACGATATGCCAGGGTGCAAGGACGGTAGATGGTAGATGGCAGATGGCAAAGGTTGTTATTCCGCTACCTAGGACTAGAGGTATAATCAATCGTTTCGGTGCAATCTCGACTTTGTTATTTGAGACTCGGAGAGAGAATGTCAAAAGAGGGTAACCAAAGACAGCACGAGAACTCTTGGTAAGCCTGTGGGTGTCGCTATTGAATGACGATGTTAGAATCCAGTCAATGAGAATCGCAACCAAGATAGAGGTGGTTGCGAGGTGGGAAGTTGGAAGTTGGTAGTTGGTAGTTTGGTCTGACGGATGGGACGAGTGGTTGACAGGCTTGAGGGTCATTTTGGGGGCAACCAAGTCGCGCGCGTCGTGCATTTCAATGGGAGCGAGTTTCCAACGTTCTTGCGCTATCTGCTTCGTACTGTGTGACTGTACGCCCTGCCTGGTGAGAAGTGGGCCTTGGGCTGGTGCACTGACCATGGGGCCACCTGAGCTGCAGGTCGCAGCCAATCAACTGCTAGCCCTTCAGCAATTTCTTTTCTGGACCCCAACCAGTGCGACCTTAGCACTGCCCATTTCCAAACCTGCAACTGCGATTCCGAGCATCCATCATCACCAGCGCATTTGCTCCATTTCTCAACAGCAATTCTACCAACACGTTCGACATTCCCATACAGGCCACTTTAGATCAAAATCGGTCTTTTCAAGACCATTGCCGTGATCGCGTAGTAATTATAGACACAATTGGCTATTTCAGAGCAGCTCTATGCATTTCGGGCGGTGGCAATGCTGCTGCACGCAATTTCGCATTTGAGCAACTTCTATCTAGATATCTCCCAAGAGCTCCCCAGATTTTCCATCGTCATCGTCGGCGCTACGATGCGGCTCAAAAGTTAAGATCAGCCCTACGACCCCGGGCCGTCAGGCCGTTTAGACGGAATCTGGGGTGGCGGGTGCCAAGTCGCAGTTCTCGAGGTCCACAAGGTAAAGACGCTTCCGGTCGGAGGGTAGAGACTGGAGGCCCGACGACTTTGGGCGTGGGCGGTTCCATCCAACCTGGATTTGACCGATCCACCTCCACTGTTCACGGTGGCTCGTGCTTTCTGGCAGCTGCTGCCAGCAGGTCTTGCTGATCTCGCAAGTGCCAGGTGCAAACCACGACCTGGGCTCTGGAGCACCACCAAACACCTGCCCGGACTCCCCCGTGGACGTGCCAGACCGGACCAGCCACCTACGGGGGGCAACAACTTGTCTCTGGACCATTGGTTCTTACATGTATATTTGCTCAGACACCCTGACACCCAGCACCCAGCACCCAGCACCCCTCACCCCTCACCCCTCACCCCTAGGCAGCAACCAGCAACCAGCCCAGGCAGGATATTGTAGATCACTGCAGGTGCAGCTGATGGGGTGCGGCTCCTCAGCTCCTCCGGCCAATCTTCTTTACACTTCGAAGCTGTAGTCAGCCATGGTCAACCACTGGAGTCGTCGGTTCGCGAACCGCCAAGCACCTCGTGATAAGACCAAGTCCGCCTGTTTGCCATTACCCGCTGACTACACCACATCAGTCACCCCAAGTTCCAAGTTATTACTTTGGTAGTCCCGTTTTGTTGGAACTACGTGGCTCATAAAGAAGTGCCATGCACCAAGATGTATAACTAAGTACCTACTTATTCTTCTGGCTTCTACATACTACTAGGTAAAGATAGAGATAGCCATTTTGGCATCTCGGTACCTCGACCTGTTCTTGCCAACCTGCCCAGACTTGAAGCCGGGAGTAAAAGCAGGCCAACTTTGGTCAACGGTGCCAGTATCTCTCTTTCGTGTCGAGTATCTCGCTATTCGAGGTTCACCCCGACGCGGCTACATCGTCACTTGTGCTCCCAAACTAAGATAGCATTGCCTTAAAGGTTTAGATCCACGATGCGGCCACGCCGTTGATAGGGCGGTAGGGCTGTGACGATTCCGATTAAGCGGGAGATCGCGCAAGGATTCCTTCAAGTCTCTCCATCCCACACCGTCTTTCCACCTGCAAATTCCCTAGTGGTATTTTGCAGGCAATGTCATTGGTCGTAGGAATAGTCCATGTGCCGCCTACGCTGTGGGGTTATTGATCGCCTCAACTCCAGACCCAATACCAGTTCACGCCAAGATGCATGTCAAAAGGTCCAAATAGGTCGAGCCAAGTGGTCGTCTTCTTGGGTGTGTCAGCTTCCAAGCAATGGACGCATGCGGTAGCTAATAGGTAATTGTGGTTAGGTAAGGAAGGGTCAAGGCATAGGAGCATATAGCCAATATATATATAATATCAGTCGGTTAGCTGGCTGGATTTCTTCCTCTCTATCTCTCAAACTTCGGCTCTCTTGCTTTTGCTGTCCTATTCTCCAGCTGCACCAGGCGTGCCACTTTCCAACCCTGGCGGGCATTCTTTTGATAGCAATTCGAGATCAGAGTGGTGTTGAGCTGGAACAGAGCTTGAAGCTCCCTGCCACCATCTCTATCACAGCACATCGACCATACACATCATCCCTCAACCGCATTCGGAGTATTCAATACCCCACCGTGATTCTCCTTGATAATGCGGCGATTACATCGAGCTTCCGCCCCGCCGCCCCTGGATACTCAAAGGGCGGGGGAACTATCGGGCAGGTCAAACGATCTAGGGCCAGACCACCCCAACAAAGGCAAAGTAAATCAGTTCCTCTCAACCCGGTGGCTAGAATCATCTCTAAACCATCCTGCCTAGAGCTACCATCGAACCTTTTCAGACAGCTGGTTCGACCATAAGAAGTCGGGCAGCCGGTCATCGCATAACCGCACGACGTCCGACGTATCGGCGAAGTCGTTTTCGAAGCCTACCTCCCCCACCAAAAACGTCTATACCACCTGCGGGCGTCACACTGACCAATACCTCCTGGGAGGACGGTCGATGACGGACTTGGTCAGGAACATCTTCTCCAAGAAGGACTAGTTAGCTGTTGCGCTCGGGGATGGCCGAACACCAATGTATCAACGTATGTGAAGTACGCTGACAACTCTCTGGCTGGTACAGTCTTGTTTCAAAATATAATAGGGGGCGGGGGGCTATGAAGAATGATTTGGACGCCAGGGGCTAGTCTATGAGGGAGGTGGTAGTAATCCATAAGGAGACCTAGCTACATATCAGGTAGCTCGCTTACGATAATGAGAAACGAGGTCGATGCTTCTGACCATTGGGGTCACTGGACAATAGTAACACTTTTTGATGAACTTATATCGTGATAATATCTATGCACATAGCGTCATGGAGATACTGTGTACGGTAGCCCATTGGTTCATCCCTGGAGATATTGTATGTTCATAATAGGTAGCATGTGATCTAATCTTCAATTATGTCATGAGTCAGTCGTACCTATTGTTATCCGAAGCTACAATTTCCCTTCCCACTACTCTTTGATGACATAATGATAACTTGATGGGACCGATATTGTTAACATATCCCCCTTACTGTCGACTTTCAGTCGAAACCTTAGGACTTTTCCAAATCCCCGTCAGTATTAGGTGATATATCGAAGGTAAACATAGCTCATGTTCCTCATATTGAACTAACAATAAATTCGCTCTGGTTTCTGCACGGAAGGTCATCTTTGGCACTAGATCCATCTGTAGGAAGGAATGCAGTATAGTATCTCAATGGCCAACATTGTAGTCATAAAAACCTGATGCTTCACACCTAGTTACATCGGTCCCTATGACCCCTGTCTTCCTACCAGCTATGAACGAGCTTTACTTGTCCGTAATTATATCTTTATTCTGTTATATAGAATCGTATGCCAATATCCCAAAATAGTAGCCTAATAAGTGAAGAATAAGTGAAACTAACTCATACACCCAGTCCAAGACTGAAGACCATGGTATAAGCAATATGGAGTTATAGCACATGCCCTACACATTCACTCAAGAAATATGCCATTCGACAATACTATCTCCCGGTTTGCAGGGGGTCGAGGATATCCACCCCTAGAGAGGTGCCTTTGCGTATACTTGACAACTTTCACCACTCCGTAAGCTCCAATCAACCACTATGCTCTCGATTCAGTCAACAGCAGAAGTTCGCGTGCCATCACTGTCGCTAAAGCCTTCAGGACTAGTTTGATCGAGTAGTCTGGGCTTCGTGTTTCACGTATAGTCGTTTTTTTATACCTAACACACCTAGTACTGGTTAGCCTTGACGCATGGAGGACACTGAACAATACAAACTGTAGCAAGACAGCGTATGCTGGGGAGGAGTGTCCCGCTAGCACGGACCGAAGCATGCTACTATGTCATAGTAGTCTTCATGGCTGAGGTACGAACGAGCAACTACCCGACATTGCAGTATATTATGCTCTCAGATGAAAACTACCAGCCCAAGATATGTCTCAAGGGAGCCCACCTCAAATAGATTGACGAAAAACAAGAGCCATTACAAACCCAAAATATGCCAGAAAATGACATAACGGTGTCCGAGCAGGAATGGTATGAATTCGAAACCACTTGTATGGGAGCAGAATGGACTATATAGATAGCAGGCGTTACCATCCTATGTGCTTATCATATCTAGGTACATATATGCAGCTTCTTGAGGTAACACAGTACTTAGCCCCTGAAATCCTGCGAAGACCCGTCACACCTAGACTTTTCCGCCTGGGGGTTCCCGCATCGGAGGGCTCTGGGTATCCTTAGTCACTTGCATGTACTGTCAGCATCAAGTCAATAGGCATTGTCACCACCAAGATGCCAACTTGAGATCGACTTGGCCAATATCCCGACCTAGCAAGCCCATGCTGTTTCTCTCTCGCGCAATTGGTAGCTCATGCGGCTGAGGCGTTGTGTGAAGCTCCCACGAGCTCGAGCTAACGCGTTGCCATTGTCTCATCCCCGGAGCACAGCACAGAGGGGCACACACGTGGATCAATCTTATTGACGCTGTGAAAAGGGAAAAAAAGAAGTACTTCGAGAAGAGTAGGCGGGATTCGGCCCGGGTGCCGCATGCGTCGCCAGGGTCTCCGTCGGCCGAGTTGACATATTCGTGAGGCGCACGGCTGGCCCGCATTTCCTCTGCTGTGCATCGGTTGTCTGGCACCGAGGGGCGTCATCGAGACACGCCCATAAAATTACGGCGGCCCTCAGGTCTGGATGTATACCGCTAGGCAGTCATCGTCGCTCTCCGGACAGCGGGACCCCAAGCGCAACTCTGGACCACCCGGTAAAAGGATTTAGGCGCTTCATGATGAGCTTGTGTGCGTTTTGATCGAACCCCGACCACTCTTCTTTTTCCTTTTCCCCCCTCCTTTCGCCCCTAGCTGGCTTTGTGCCCCTTATCGGGGTTGGGGGCAGGTTATGTCGTGTATATGCGGAAGCCCACAGACTCGGAAGGATGAAGCATGTCGCGGAGCGTGACAGGCTACAAAATCTGCTTTACCGACCAACTAGCACCGCGTTGTGGAACATGGACGGCCTATGTCACCCCGACCAAAGCCCCCAAAACCGAGTGTAGTTGGTGTTTGCCGTCGCGTGCCTGGCTGTTGCAAGTAACGAGATGCCTCTCCCATCCCGCCAGGCCCGGTGTTTGTCAACATAAAACATCCTCTTCCCGGCCAAGATACTGGAGCACTGCAGCACGGTGGGCAATCGAGTCTTGGGCCCGAAGCCATAGTGCGAGCATAAAGACCACGATGGAATCAATGTCGGAACACGAATTCCACAACGATGAACATTCGGGTTTTTGCACTTCGCAACTTGCAGTATACATAAGGGGTTGTCTGTTACTTCACCACCTGCGCAGTGTTCAAGGCGGTCGTCTAGTCACACGACATAGTCTTCGGGATGTTGAGCATTGGCATCTCCATATATACAAACCTACCTACATACTTAGTTACCTACATACAGTGGCTTCTTCCAGCAGGCGTAGTTTGGTCATCACCTAGCAGCCGAGATGTTGCAATGGTCACTCTGAACCACCGCGGTTAAGCACCGAGCATCGAGGTAAATCCACAGGGAACATTGGAACAACGGGAATCTTCAAGAGTTCATCACCCCTCGATCTGGAAAATCAGATACTCGGTCGATCCTGTTTAGAACGTAAGAGCCGCAAGGTACACAAGGTATGTAGGCAAGGTAGGCAATACATCGCCTTGCAACGGATGTTTGCGATATTAGCATTTAATTTACCTATCTGATGGCGTATGCGGTATGTCGATCGTCGAATTTCACGGTGGCTCCCCCCACTCAAGGCGAGTGCGGTTGCTGCAGATCGATCACCGCCTCGATACATGCATATGGGTATATTCCCATTGGACGGTAAATTGTTTTGCCTTACTTACACCTGAAACGTGGCTATCTCACTTACCAAACCTTCCAGAGATAAGGCGAAGTAGGTAAGTAATATGGTAACGAGAGCAGGTCATCAGGTAGCTAGTTACCTACTTAGTAACTTGGCTGTGATTCGAGGCATTTATCCAGTGCAGTGCACGAGAAAACGGTAGACTTATTGGTAGCCGGGCACCGAGGGCTGCGAGGTAAGTAGATCGATAAGTGGTCTGCCGTCATAGTCCAACGCCTGGATAGAGACACGGTCCATTGCGGGATATATGGCCAGGTAGTCATCTCTACGCTATATAGGTATGCACCTGTTGGATCCTTATTAATCGCTTGCTAAAACCGAGTTTGAGTTGAAGACAAGGCATATACGATCTCAGGGAGGAGTTGAGTTTCTAGCTATACCTGTTATCTTCTTAGTAAGTCGACATTTACCGGATTTACCCCAAGGGCACCCTACACACCTACCTCTTACAGCCTAACCAATACGTGACTAGAAGTAGGTGGTATACACGGCCGTGATAATAAGGTTGTTCGGGAGAGCTTACTATAAGTGCTTTAGTCAGTACTAACGGTGCCCGTGTATGCGCCGTGTATGTGCGTAGTATAGGTAGTATGCTCTCGGAGCTCGGGGCCACGATGACGTCGGCTTGCCAGCAAATCGTAAGGTTTTAACTTGTCGAAATTCATTACGTACCCGTAGGCCGGAACCCCTGGTACCTTTGGGCCCCGATCCAATACTACGGTAAGCTGAGTAGACTCAGTAGAGAGCTTCGACCTGTTCGTCATTTTTATTGGAGTCTGCATGACTCGTCCCTGATGGGCCGGTACACAAGATCGGATAGCGAACCTCACTTTTCTGAGTGCAATGCAACAGATCTGGCAGCTGTGAAGCCTAAGCCGAGGCGAAAGGGATCCTGACAGGTGGTTTGGAGGGACCATCGGTTGATTGAGACATCTGGCTTTAGTGATTTCAATCGCTGACCTTACTGAATGAAAGCTGCGACTTGTTGTTACCTGACTACCAATATATGGCACCCCTCGTTCATTCTTTTCAGACATGTCGTTTCGATCAGCAGTGGTTTCTCTGTTTGGAAATGAGTGCAACTCGACACGCCTTTTCTTTCTATTTCCACGATGTTTCTGGCGATGCCATAAGAGCCCTTTGACCACCGGATTCTGGAGAGGATCAAAATGAAATGTCTGGTTCTAAGTGTAGACATGTCCAAATGTATCGAGTAGACTCGGGAGTACGGACTGGGGATTGACTGGGTTGGGGTATAACGTAGCTGCCCGGGGACACATCCTTGGTCGAATATAACCGCTTAGTCAATACTTGATTACCTTGTCTCCTGGTGTATCAATAAGTCATCCATCTTGAAAACTCTGGTGTCATGTTGCTGGAATCGCTATTGTCCGCAGGTTTGAAACCTGGGATGAGCTGCTGAGCAGTAGGTACTTTATAAGCAGCCGGCATGCAATCTTAATGGTGAGTTAGGTACTATGTATGTACCTAGGAATGTAGGCCACATACTGTAGTTATGAGTTTGATAGGCTCAATTAATGAAAGGCTCGGGTCCTTTTGGAAAACAATTTGGATATTAGCCCGGCCATTTTCATTTATAGCCGGATAACTCGGTTCATAACACAGAGATGCTGAGATGCCACCGTCTTGGAACTCTGATTAATGCATCAGTACCTAGGTATGCAAAACGCAGCGAGTTTGGTGCATCCACGGTCCATCATCAACTCCGCCGCGCGTATCAATCCACATCCGTAATCGTGCTTGTCTAGCGCGACAACGATCAATGCCTCTTGACCGCCCACTTTCACGGCCGGGCCAATCATCACAGGACTGGACCCTTGCTCATATCAACAACAGTCCCGCGATTGTGGAGGCCCATGGCACGCAGAATTACAGGGCCGGAACAAAATAATCTGGCAGTTGCCCTCGTGTATTTCGTATATTTGAGAGATCAAGTGGTATTAGCGCAATGGCCCCCTATTTTCACGATTTTCACCAAGTCCATGCAAGAAATACTACCTCATTGCTTAACCTAGATAAACTATAGGTAGTACCGATTACAATACTTACCGGGCTACGGACTTGGCCTGATCTTAGGTACGTGCTGTTAACCTCCCATACACGCCCCTTGACCTGAAGTATGGATGAGGAGTATGTTATATGTACCTATTCTGATTACTTCAACACGCATGATTTCATGCTCATTGAACCGCCGCTCCTGCATGCTTCTATAGGTGAGATATGATACTTGAACATGTATACTCTTATCCAGGTAGCAAGGTCTTGTAAGTTCGAAGGCGAATTAAATATTAAAGTACGCAAATAAGATATTCTCGGAAATTTCATTGCAACCATGAGGAAAACATGGCCGGACCTTATATAACGACTAGGTATCTGTAATCTATTCGGCAGAGCTAGGTTATGGAATCATTCGCCATGAAGAACTCTTTGCTTTGGTTCCGTGTAATTTCTTGCGCACCTTTCGGGCCGCACAGAGCCTCAGTGTGTATTGTGCCGCACTTTATATCTTCGTAGTTACTGGCTGGGATGACACCTTTCGGGAAAGGAAGGTGCTGCACCTCACAGAAGTACCTGTAGGGTTGCAGATTGGGGAGACAGGGAGTTGGCAAGTTGGAAGAAAGGAAGTATGCAGTTATGCCTTAATATGCTGTACTCGATTCATCCACCCAATTTCCCCCTGTCCTTAGACGAATATGAAATATTTTCAACCTCTCATTATTAGCACTGAGATCTTATCTAATGAAAGACCGAACTAATTGGATACTTAAGTAGATATCAGGTGTTATACATACATACCATAGTATATCCAACTACCTTTATGCACAGCAAAAAAGGGGTCCAGAATGAATTAACTCAATTAGTTCAACGTCCGATCTTATATGTACATAAGGTAATGTAGGTACCTACTCTTGCAACAACCAAGCATAAGTAGGTACCTAGCAGTCCTTAGGTACATTCATAGATGCGTTGGAGTCATCCTTTTTCTCATGTTGGTAGGTAGATACTGTGTACATGTAGACCAACATCTGTAATCGCCCAGAAATAGCTGATCAGAGTTGATCAGTGATGATCTTATTGCAGATAGGCATACAACAATAGTTAATCATACCTACAACGTGAGAAATCGGCGTTGGCTGCTGGATGCCCTGGAGCCTGAATACATGCTGGCTTCACTTGCTGGTAAGTGGAGTCCAGTTGTGCCACCAAGCAGCCCACCTATTATGTACGTAACCAGGTTCAGTAGCCCACATAATACATGCATTGTGGTGGGTGGCCCTGAGTGGTTCGCAGTGGTTCAGTCTTAGCACCATCCACCCCTACAGGTACAATGCTTATTAGCATCTCGTACAATACAGGGGAAGGCGAGATGGGGGATGGGCATTGGGGGGATGGGGATTACCTACCTAGCAGCCTAGGGATTGCCTAGGGAATGCCTAGGGAATTAGGGATTAGTTACCTAAGGGATTTGGCCGCCTTCCAATTTGAATGAACATCACCTGCAACTTTGCCTTTGCTTGCAGTGCACTGGAACTTCCAGTTCATTCACTCTTCACCCCCGACATCCCGCAGCTGCACTGTCACCGAACGCACTGTGGACTCATCACTCGCTTGCCTCCCCTTCTCCATGTAGTCTATTCTTTCCCCTTCTCCATCCCCTTCCCCCCCATTGCACATTCTCCGAATAGCATCATTGACTGTCATTGACTTGTCATCTTTCATCTTGTCCTTCCCCCTTTCTCCTTCCCTTCCCCCTCGAGACACACCCCCTTCCCCATCCCCCTTCTTCTTTACCCCTTCTCCATCCGGTCATTCCTCCCTACATAACTTAAAAGCCCACGTATTCGTACATACAGCGTTTATTCTTTATTTCAACTGTGAGCATCGCCCCGTGCCCTGGCGGAACACCCCATCCCCCCGTGGCTTCTCTAGATACCTTCTTAGACAGACAATGTGTTCCCTGCCTTGTTGTTCCCTGTCAATCTAGAGCCTATCCAGATGCTCAATTCATTCTGGCCCATGACTCTTCGGCGTCTCGGGCTATTCTCCAGCCTGTTTTGTTTGTCTCACGCCATTTCTTAAGACAAACCTCTAACCTTGATTGATTCCCAGAAACCCCATAAAACATACGAATCTTGTTTCTTTCGACCACCGGGGAAACGTGAGAGCACGATAACCCACAGCCTGCCTCCGAGACCCTCGCAATACTTCCCTTCTACCACTTGGGGTTGTTTTGTGTCCACCGTGACTATCGGAATTTGCGAATCTAACCGTCCCCTTCATACAATAGCGAGTGGTTGTGAAATATTCAACTCTCGGACAGAAAACTTGTGAACGGTAACAGTCCAGTTTTTCTTGGGGACCGTTATCATTCGTTCTTTTCCCTTCCGGTCGCAGGCGTCCTCCAATTCGTCCCAGCGTGTTTTTCTCCGAAATATACGTTAGTCCGCCTTTTCGACTGAGGACAGCTACCTCGTTGGGTACAAATTTGTAAGAAACTCGTAGGCAGGCGATGTCTTTCCCTTGAATAAATCATAAAAGCGACACACCTGTTGGGCTGCCCTCAAAAGAGGGATAAAAGTGGCTTGGACTTTTGATTTGAACAGACCTGCGAACCATGCATCAGTAACTAATTGATGCCCAAATTATAGGGTCGAATCATCAGTCAACTCTTCTGTCCCATTTCGATTCTTGTCCTCGCGTTACCCACACAGCTTGAGCAGCAAACCAGGATCACTACGATCGTGGCCTGCGGCCGGTCACGTACTCGAAGCGTGCTACTTCGAATATGGCTGCACTTGTCCAGGGTTACCCTCAGCAATCGGGAACTGTGACTATACTCCAAACGAGACCAAGTACAACATCGGGTATCATGGCAGGAACACCACAGTCCCAGCCAGGCCAACAATACGGGGCTCAACCCCAGCGGAATAACTTCCACAGCGTTCCTGGTAATGGAGGAGGCCAACCGACGTACCGTCCAAACACCACTGGTCCGATCCAGCCTTATGCTTTCACCTCTACACCTGGCCTTGCCAACAACGGTCAATGGCAACAACAATATGGAAGCTACAGAGGATCGACGATACCAACTAATCAAATGATGGACATTAATCAACCCCGACCGACGGCCGTGCGGCAACAGTCTACGCCATCTACCATAAGCTCGAGCCAACCTACATTTGCCCAAGTTGCGTCTGCCAAAGCGTCGCCCGAGCGGTATAGGCGCCCAGCCCAGAAACAGACGGATTCTTCACCAAATAGCATGCAACAGCCATCCCAAACGCCGGGTTCGGCGCCGCCCTCCGGTTCTGGCATGGCTACGGTTGTCCATCTCTACAATCCCGGAATGACGACAGATCGGAAGGCGACTATTCCTAGAAACTCAGCCCACCTCGCTAGTAGCAGGCCACACAGTGCGTACGCCTCTGTAATGGGCGCATCAGTAGACGATATCCACGTTCCACGTTTACGTAACGACGAAGATGTGAAGAAGTTCCGGCGCCGCAGTTTGCACTCAATCGATATTTCCGACTACTCCAGCCCATTGACCTCGAGAGATTTCAAGCAGGCCAGCGAAACTGTTCATGCAGAGTTGCCTATCGATGCAAAGAAGGCAAGCAACATCGAAAAAGAACAGAAGACTGTAACTCGCGTCGTCCCTGTTCCCGCGGTTGAGAGGAACCCTTTGCACACGCGAAGTGGGAGTTCTGATAGCGTCTCTAGCCGATCTAGTAATTCTCGGCCACCGTCGGTGAGTAACCAACTTCGTATAGCATCAGGAGACCCTATTACTCAATGGGGCCACGATCTACGACCCTTGCCTTGCTAAGTATACTGACCCTTTTTTCGCTTCAATTAGTCTGCCAATCGAAACACGAATGCCTCGACTGTCTCCACTATCAACAGCCCCGCCTCCGCCTCTGGGGCCAAAAGTTCCCATCAAGATTATCTGAAGCCTGTTAACGTGCCTCCCCGAAGCTCATCAACTGATGTCTCCGGCAAGCGAGTTCTCAGCCCATCCCCATTGTCGCAGCCGGCCAACATGACCGCCGGGTCATCGTCGGGTACATCGGCCCCGCCTGCGGACAACAGAGCAGCCCAAACCTCTCCCCAGCCTCCGGCGTCGTCGCACGGACCGGCTTCTACTAGCCCTGCAGCTCAACAACTCGCCGCCATCAATGAAAAAGGCGGCAGGCCGAAGAGCAAGACCTCCAGACTACGACGGGCCTTCTCGTTTGGCAGCGCTGCTGAACTTCGGAAGGCGACAGGTCAGGATGGCGCTTCTGATTTGGCCAGAGCGGCGCAACAGAATGAACACAATAGGTTGCACAAGGACCCCCGATCCGACGATCCATACGAGGAAGAACAGGCCCGGATAGCACAGAAGCAGGAAGAGGGTGGAATTGGAAGCAGTATCTACTCTGGAACCAAGCTCTTCTCCGGCTCGACTGATAACCTCTCCATCTCCTCCACCGCCTCTTCTGCATCCATCATGCTCCGTAAGATGGGACGTGGTGTAAAGAAAGGCAGTCGGTCGTTGGCGGGTCTATTTCGTCCGAAGTCTGTGATCGGGGCTCCGGTCGGTGATGCGGTTACAGCCGAGAGTTCTCAGGCAGCTGTTTCGATGATCACAGTTGAAGCGGAGCGGGAGCGTGTCAATGTCAACGCCGATATACACACCCAACAGGCTGGCGGAACGGGATTCCCTCATCTGGAGCGGAACTCCATGGAAACCATGAACTTAAAACCTGATAGCCTTCAGTCTGACCGCCCCAGCAGTGGTAACTCCGCTGCAAGGAAGAGTATTGTTGGTGGTGAGAAAGAAAGAGCTGAGGTGCTTGCAACGATACGGAAGGGTATCCTGAAAAGTAAGCTTTGCCATTCGAAGTTACAAGTTCCATTGCTTACCAAGTCTACAGCTCGTGGAGATTCACCGTCGCCTCGACCAACGGAGGCTAAAGGGCCTGCAGCGCCTACATTCGAGCTTCCTGCGATTCCTAACGTCTCCGACTCCCCAATCTCGACGGCTCCTAGCACCCCAAATGATGACGCCCAAAGCCATAAACGCAATGGGTCTATCGCTATTGGTAACGAGGATTACTTCATGTCGGCACTTCGTCTTCGCCAAGATACCAAGAGTGCTCCGGTCACGCCGCAGGGGGCTGCTAGTAAGCGCAATGCCACTTTCAGCCCACGTATCGTATTCTACGACACGTGGCCCAGTGGCGAGTACGATCGTCGAGGTGAAATCGCCACCTGCAACCGCTTAACGCCCATGCTTGCCCAACAAATCAAAGAGGAGCTCAACACTTTCAAGATGGTACTTGCAATTCTTCACAGCATCTTTTCCCGTTTGACCCAAGCTAACCCCTATCTTGCAGGAAATGGAAGTCCATGAAACGTCCAAAGTTTACACGCACTTCTTCTGACGACGGCAAGCGTTTCTCCAATGATCTCCGACGATGGCCATTTTCTTGTCGATTAAGGGCGATAGACCTTCAATTGTGTATTCGGCACCCCTTCCAGTCGAGCGGCGTTTTGTTCGGTTAGCATAGTAAGGTGTCAGGGCGTTATTTCTCTTTTTTCAAGCCACATGTCACATGACAACCACGACCATCATTACTACTCTGGTCATGGCTATAATTTGCGATTCCGGCGGCATTAGCGGATGCCTAATCAGCATGCTACGTTGTGTATGACATCTCCGCCGAGCTCTACTACAATGACTTAGGGTGTGCTATCAAGACAACCGAGATAAGCGTACACGGCTTATATGGTAGTGGCGTCTATTGGGATGTTGTCGAAGTAGGATTTGTATGATATGCTCATCTGTGCCGTTGGAGGACACATCACTATCGCTTTCCTTTTTTTCCTATCTACTGGCAGCGTCGACCACATTTTCTAGCAATAACGGAGCATCATTTCCTCGCTCTTCTTTTTCGGAGTTGATTCAGACTTGGGCCCGGAGCAAAAAAATGCGGATAAAGACAAAAATCAACTGGTTGCAAAAGCCACAGGTTTGACGGCATCCATGGATATCCAACAGATATCATGCACAACATCGTCTATCTGTCTAGTTGCCCAATCCGCCTCGTTGCTTGAAGACGAGGTATGATGGAAAGCGACGTGGATAATATACTTACAGGTGAAGGAGATCGAAGAGGGGGCATCTGTAGCCCCCGTCTCGAGAGATCTCGGCAAGATATGGAAGCGTCTGATGGAGGCATGGTCGAGATTGAGTGTCAGGAAATCTATTAGGTCTTAACCATTATCATCGTCATCGTGGTGATTGATTGTAACGACGCACATCGGGGTCTCTGTATTTATAGCTGCTAGTCATTTGTTTAAGGGGAACGATCGACTTGGAACGATCTATGTTTCTGACCCAGGCAGTACGTCGTGTGAATGGTTGAACAGCGTGGAGCCTTTTAGTGATGTTTTCCTTGGAGGTAAGCCTTGCCAACTTGCCCTCACATCTGATGATCGTATTTATAGCAGTCTTCTGCTCAAGACTGCCGAGTTCACTCACTCTTACTGATAATGTAGACTCGGGATGACTGGGTAATGCGTATAGATCCCTACTAGTTAATATGGCCCTTCACAGTTGAAAACAGGAAAATCCTCGGAATATGATCGAGATTCGAATATATCCCATATTGTAGTACTTGCAGGTTGAAGAAACAACCTGGAACCTCGAACCTCCTTGATTGAGCCTAGAGGACTACAAGGCTACAAGAGTGGCCCACTAATAGAGCATGTAGTCTAGCTAGTGTCCAACCTTATTTCTCACCCCACCAATCATCCTCCTGCAGGTCCAACTGTATTTTGCATCTGTATCGAACCTTTTCGCTCAGCCTTCCTTGCATGACACTTGATAATTTTACACAACCAAGAAAACGAAGAGAAAAAATAGGCAAAAAGGCACCGCCAGTGTACAGCTTGTTCTTCAAAACCCGTCATGTCATAGAACGACCACCCATCACTATTCTGGAGGCCATAAAATCAGTTGCGCGCTGGGCACCCGGCTGGCGCATTCCGAACAGGATATCTCGATACTACGTTTCGATGGCTTCGACAAATTCGGATCATGTCGTGGCTGGGTCTGGATCAGAGCCCATTGCTGCTGCAAGACCTAAGCCCAAATTACATGGCCGGGCTTTTTACGAGAGCATCGGGAGTCCCAAGTATGTGGTCGCGCCCATGGTTGACCAGTCTGAGTTCGTATGTCGTTTCCTTTTTCACATTCGCCCGGCTATCTGTGTTTGAGGATACGTACCGATTGATTGCTAACTTGGGTTTCTTACGCATCTACAGGCATGGCGAATGCTCACCCGGTCGTTCCTTACTCCTGAAGAGAACTCCAAAGTCCTAGCCTACACGCCCATGTTCCACGCCCGCCTGTTTGAAGAAGCCCCCAAGTACAGGGACACCCATTTCCAGGCCACCCGACCTGATGCTTCCCCGACGACCCCACCGACAGCGACGACGACGACGACGACGACGACGACGACGACGACCTCTCCTCCCACCGAGGAGCCGACGGCGCCAACAGGTCCGTTCCTCGACGGCAACCCGTCCTTCGACCGACCCCTCTTCGTGCAGTTCTGCGCCAACGACCCGGCGCACCTGCTGGCCGCCGCGCGCCTGGCCGCCCCGCACTGCGACGCCATCGACCTGAACCTGGGGTGCCCGCAGGGGATCGCGCGCAAGGGCCACTACGGGGCGTTCCTGCAGGAGGACCAGGAGCTGGTGTACCGCCTGATCGACACGCTGGCGCGGGACCCGGACCTGCCCGTCCCCGTCACGGCCAAGATCCGCGTGCTCGACACCCGCAAGGCGACCCTCGCCTACGCCCGCACCGTCCTCGCCGCCGGCGCCAGCATCCTGACCGTCCACGGCCGCCGCCGCGACCAGAAGGGCCACCTGACCGGCCTGGCCGACTGGGACCACATCCGCTACCTGCGCGACCACCTGCCGCCCGACACCGTCCTCTTCGCCAACGGCAACGTCCTCCAGCCCGGCGACCTGCAGCGCTGCCTCGACGCCACCGGCGCCGACGCCGTCATGGCCGCCGAGGGCAACCTCAGCAACCCGGCCCTGTTCGCGCCACCGCCGCCGCCCGGCGGCGGCGGCCGCGAGTACTGGCGCCCCCGGGACGGGTCCGATCGCGGCGGCTGGCGCGTCGACGCCGTCTTCCGCCGGTACATGGACATCCTGCACCGGTATGCGCTGCAGCAGGACCCGCCGGCGCGGAGGCCGCTGTTCGTCGTGGGGGACGACGAGGCTTGGCTTCACCTCGACAAGGAGAATGGTGAGGGGGAGGATGGCCCAGCGCGGAAGAAGAGGAAGACGGATGACGCCGGCGCAGCGGCAATGGGGAGGAAAGAAAAAAGAAGGCAGGAGAAGACCACCTCGCCGAACCTCCTGGCTGTTCGCCCCCATCTCTTCCACCTGCTGCGCCACCTCGTGTCGAAGCACATCGACATCCGCGACACGCTGGCCCGGTGCCAGGCCGGCGACATGACGGCCTTCGAGCACGTGCTCGACATGGTCGAGCGGAGGGTGGCGGAGGGACTTATCGAGTACGAGAGGACGGGCGGGAAGAGCGTGGAGGAACCGGAGCCAGAACAGAAACAGAAGAAGGAACCTTCAGGAGCAGCAGCAGAGGGTACAAGTGGAGAGGAGGAACAAGAGCAAGAGCAGGAAAGTGAAGCTGAAGCTGAAGCTGAAAGTGGGGATGAAACTATCCTCGATCCGGAGAGCTCGGTCGCGGCGGTCCGGGCCTGCAAGAGGCCGTGGTGGGTCGTGCAGCCCATCGTCAGGCCCCTGCCTAAGGAGGCGCTGGCCAAAGGCAGCATCCAGCTGAGCAAGAAGGCCCTGAAGAAGCAGGGCAAGCAGGGCAAGAAGGGTGAGGTGGCCGTGGCGAAGGACTTCCTTAAGGATGGGGGTGGTGGTAGTGACGGACTCATGAAGCACGATGGCAAGGATGGCATCAAGGAACCCTTTACCGTAGGAGATGAGACGAAGCAGCCGAGTGTTCCGACGGATGAGCTGGTTGCTGGGTAGGTACATACATAGAGCTAGAGGAACAGCGGCATTAGAAACAATAGAACAATGGATGAACTTAGTAAATAGGGAGGGCGTGATACCATCATGGGATATCTCAAATAGCTATGCGCTCGAACCCTATTGAACTCATGGGAACGGCCGACTGTATCCAAGGAAAGACGTATATCCTGGTAGGCGAACGGCTAGGCAGTAGGCAGTAGGCAGTCTCCCAGCAATGAGGGTATACATTGGTACGATACCTACCTACCCAAGCAGTACCGACTAATTTGTCCTACTCCTAGGGGAGGGTACTTGAAGCACAATAAGGCGCGGATATTCCAACAAACATGGTCGGTCGGCAGGTGTCGTTGGGACGCATGCCAGCTCTTCGCCAATGCACGATATGAACCTAAGTCTCTCGATTCAGCTTACATGTTGGGTTGTGAGCCTCCACCGGGAGGTAGTTCGGGCTGGAAGAACCAGGTTCGATTCCTGGGCGGACTAAATTTTTGCCTATGTTATTATTATTTTTATTGCTCAAATTCTCCGACTCCAATGCCTATCTCACCCTCTTCCTATCTGTCCAGTTCATAATCATTACCATCCATCTATTGGTCCGTCCCATTGAAGTTGGTGACGCTACCTTACCACCAGCATCACAACTCATCCTTGTCCTCGCCTAGCTACGCATAGTGGTTGTTGTCCTTAGTACCTCAGATGCTTCTTGAAAGCTTTGCTTCGCTCTAAGCCAAGCCATGCAATAGAGCAAGCATCCTTTAGTAAATCGAGAAATCGGCCAACTGCATTCTAGGGCCACCCCTTTCTGATTATGACCTAGTGTTGCTAATCTCACCCATACGCTGTCTTCGGGCCATGTTTAACCTGGTGTAAAGAATGACTACTGCGAATGTGGATGCTTCGTCGCGATTGGAACATGAACTCAATAAGTTCATCACTTTACAATTACATAGTATATAACTATAGGAGTCTTATTAAAGCTAGGCAGGGGTAACAAACCATCACCGAGGTAAAACGCGACTTGAAGTTTTCGCTTTTCATAGTTCCCAAACTTTCGGCTTAATTACCTTGTTCTCTACGATAACCACGATGGTTTTTCCAACGTACGCCCGAAATCATGCCGCCGTTCAAGATGCTTCCAACCGTTAGCTATAGCCTATAGCCTATAACATATATGCTGTAGTTGTCTTTAGCGAAGTAAGGAGCCCATCTAGGGGGGTTGAATGCGGCATAGTCAGACAACCAACTGGCACGTATGGAGGTGCAGTGACGTATGTACCCCTAAACCAGCTTTACATACCTGGTAGCTGAGATATATTTAGTGCTTACACTGCAAGGAAGCTCAGCTTAACCCCTGCTGCAGCCCTGTTCGAAGTGGTTATGTTGGCACTCCACACTGGCCTTATTAGTGAGCACATAACCAGGCACATAACCACCTGCTTCGTATATTATCGGATCATCCCTTCGTACTGTACAGCATCGGCCCCGCCTTTCACCCATCTCGGTTTGGTTCTCGGTTTGGTATCCCGATGCCCGCTCGGTGAGGATTAACTCTTACATGAATACATACGCGACTTATTACTCTTTCTACTCCAAGATTTCCCTGTCGCACCCTTCTTCATGCTGATCAGGCATAGTTACAAAGTCAGCTAAGGAACACTTGTCACCACTTAGACTCTCAGTAAACGACTAGAGGCCTATATGTCCGCTACTTATAATTCCACTTCCAAGAATTACACAACGCGAAATCATGGTAAGCCTCCCCCGTCTCCCTGTCTGTCTCCTCGTATCAGCACAACCCCTCACGACGACGACACGCAACGGTCCGGGACAGCTAACCTAACGCGTTGCTCGCCCGCTCGCTCGCGCGCGCGCACCGCATGCACGAACACTAGGCGCCGGTCGCTAAGTATGCACTCGTACCGCTATTCGTCGGGTTCTCCCTGTTCGGGCTCTACGCCACGCTAGGCGTGCTGACCAAGACGGGCGCCGGCCTCGTCACGCGCGACCTGGCCTCGGCGCCGGCGCCGGCGGTCCTGCGCGGCGCGCCGGAGCCCTTCCGCACCACGTACACGGGCGTCGGCCCCGTCGACCGGCACCTGAGCGTGCTGGTGGGCTTCTTCGCCGCGCTGCTCGACGACCCGGGCGCCGGCTGGGACACCAGCGCCTTCTTCCTCTGGACGCTCGGCCAGGCCGGCGCCGCCTGGACCCTGCTGCTGCTCGAGTCCCTGCGCGCCGGCCACCGCGGCCGCCTCGTCAGCTTCGCCGGCACCGCCGGCTTCCTGTTCCAGAACCTGACCTACGCCTTCGTCGTCCCGCTGTACCTGGCCCTGCACCTGCTGACGTCTCCCGCGGCGCGCCTGCGCCCCGGCGACGGCGACGCCGCCCGCCGCGCCCTGTTCGTCTACCTCTGGGACCTCGCCGTGCTGACGTCGAACGTGGCGGTCGCCTTCCTCGCGCCCTCGCTGCTCATGACGCTGCCGGCCGCCTTCGGCCACTCCGCCGCCCAGCACTACGGCTGGCTCGCCGCCTGGCAGCTGTTCCCCGTCTGGAGCGCCGTGCTGCAGTGGGCCGCCCACCGCGCCGGCTACTTCCTGCTGGGCAGCATGGTGCCGCGCGACGACGCCGGCCGCGCCACCACCCCCGGCGTCGCCTTCGCCGTCGCCGTGTCGGGCGTCTACGAGTTCGCCCTGACCCTGGCCGTCGCCACCCACCTGCCCGTCCTGGCCGTCGCGGCCCTGCCCGCCCCGCTGCGTGCCGCCCTCGCGCCCGCCCTGCCCGCCGCCCTGGCCCCCGTGCTCGAGCAGGTCACGTTCGCGCGCACCTTCGTCCCGTGGCCGCTGCCCGCCGGCCCGCCCGCCGTGTCGCGAGACGCCTACGGCCCCGGCGACCTGGCCGCCGTCATGCTCAACTTCCTGCAGTACGACCTCTACTCCGGCAGCGTCCCGTTCCTCCTGTGGGCCGTGTACCTCCACCAGACCACGGTCAAGGACGCGACCTTCCTCGGCATGCTGCGCAAGGTCGCCTTCTGGCTCGTGCTGGGCGGGCCCCTGGCCGTGGTTGCCGCGCTGCTCTGGGAGCGCGATGAGGTGGTGAAGGAGGGGGAGACGCCGCTGGAGGCTAAGACGAAGTAAGCGTAAAGCTTGCTGCGGTCTGTGCTGGGTAGCTAGGTAGTGAGAGAAGAAAAGAATTTTCCATGGGGAAGGAGGAGCTGCTCACTCAGGTGTGTCCTTTGGGTCAGATTCGGATCAGGGCGGGATGGCTTCGGTAGGTGGCCTGGCGATAGAATAGTTTGACTTACATGGGGTTATGTTACTTTCAACAATTCCAGAGCCAAGTTCTCCGTGCGATAGAAGCTGTATAGGTGAAGTCGCCTCATGAGGGAATACCAGATGGGCGTACTCGCTGTATCATCTCTTCCTATAGAAACATGTGGGTACGTGGTTCAGGAGATACGAAGCTACGTTGACGAGGAGACGGAGGATCACGGTGGAATTTAATGGAGTATATGATGCAGCTACTTGGAATTCCGAGAAAAGACTTATCAGTTTCAAGCCACTCAAATCTGTGTAAGGGTTTAAAGAGAACAGATACTATCATATCTACATTCTCTCCGAAAATACTAGGAACCCAGCATAATTAATGACGATCAGAGCACGCTCGTACGAGAAACACCACCACTACCAGGCCACGTCCTACATAGTCCCTGCGGTTCCTTCCCGAACACGGGATCGCGTTCAGGCTAAGGAATGGCCCACACCTGCTCGAAGTTCCCCCCGCTCTCGACGAAATCCCAGTCCCCGCCGCTGTACGCCCCCATCATGGTATAGCCGGAAAGCTCGACATCGGCCAGCGCCTGCCTTGCATCCGCCGCCTCGATGCCATGGCCCTTGCCGGGGGTCAGGAGCTTGAACTCGTTTTCCGGTCTGGTGTTGTACGTCTTGTGAGCGACGCCGGCCGGGATCACGAAGACGTCCCCGGCCTCTGCTTCGACCTCGATGCCGCCGTCCTCCCGGGCGCCGCCGTACGTGTTCTCCGCGAGGTCATCCGACGTGTCGGCCACGCCGAAGCGGATCGTCGCCGTGCCGGACAGCACGGCCATGCATTCGTGCGCGCGGGAGTGGTAATGCGACAGTTGCGTCGGGCCGTAGCGGAAGATCCACTCGACCCGCCACCCGTTCGCCTGGAACAGGTCCCAGACCTCGGCCGGGTCGCAGTGCGCTGCTGGGCCTGTCGCTGCTCCCCGGGCCAGGACGTCTTTATAGTGCAGGAGGGGTCTCGGGGAGTTCGGGATGCGGTCCGTTGGGGAGAGATGGTATTTCCTGACCTCAACCATTATCGTGACTTCGTGACGTGAACAACTTTAAGATTAAAAGTGGTGCATTAATTTAATTTACAGATGCAACGAGGTAGCTAAGTGACAAGTGATGACTATCTGGGTGCGAAGCATTCGCCTAATACCTAGATCGGGATCCGGGCGTGGCGCCGACAAATAGCTGTACCGACCGATCATCGAACACGGGTTCCATTACCCGACCCCACGCTTCAAGACGTCGTTTCCGGGCTCCCCCACTCTTCCCCTGCCTCCTCCTTTCCACAAGCCCCTGTCATCGAATAAAGAAGCGGCTGTATTTATGGCCTAGAAGGCTATCCGAGAGGCAAGAAACGTTCTATACCTTATCTCCACGTTAACAAGTCTGCCGTTGGCGGCTTGTCAATTTCTGATGATGACAAAATATCATTGATTGTTGCAGTATTGACCCGTCTTTGGCTCAAGGCCCCATCATCGTAGACTAGCCATTCTCCTACTGAAAGTGAGAATTTGGGAAACCGATCCCGACGTAGATTCCGATGTAGGAAGCAAGCTTCGACGTCTATGCTGTGGCCGCCATGAAGAGCACCCAATACCTTCTTGGTAAGGGTCTGCCCACAAGTGTCCCAAATCTCACCCTTTGTGGGGTCATCCTCATCTTGCTTGGTGTAGTCTGGTAGAACGCAGGCATCGGTTATCGGGCGCAGTTCTGCAGGATAATTCTTGAGGAAAAGAGGCTCGGCAGCCGATGTCCTCGTACCGAGCCTTATATGAGGAATCACAAGAGAGACTGTCCTGACGCCGGTTACCCACTCCCCGAGGCCTGGGCTGATCCCGCGAAGCCCCTGGCTCGATACCACGGATCCCCACTCGACCGCAAGGTTTTCGACCTGCCCCAGGCTTTCCAGTATCGCAAATGCCTTGCGATCGCGCTCACCGGACGAGAGCCGGTGGTAGATATCGCCAAAGTGGATCAGCGACTCCATGTTGAGGAACAGGATGTCGCTCTTGCGGAGGTAAACACCGGGCCGGTCCTCCTCCCCAAAGAGAAAGAACCCGTTTCTGAGCGCTACCTGGCGTGCCTCGCGGCAGGTCTGTAAGAGGGGTTCTTTGGGTATTTGACAGCGGAACGTTGGCGTCTCAAATCGTCGGCTACACCGACTGCCGAATTCCATCTCGAACACCTGTGCTTCACTCAGATGCGCCTCGTAGATCTGTAGGCGGAGTTCCGGAGGTAGTCGCTTCATGAGCTCGAAACGCCCACCCTGGGAAGATGGGTGTCCAGTCGACATGGTCGCAACTGTTACTATCTGAATAGGTTAGGTTGTGGTTCTTACTATGTGGTGATATTTGTGTGAAACTAACCTGATGCTTTTTGGGTGTCGTTGTCGAGTCAAAGCAATGCGATAAGGGCAAACGTGTGTAGAAGAGGGTATTGGTGTTCTCAACTGATTCCTTATGGGTCGACGCAGTTGGGTAGACGCAGTGCTTTATATAGATTTTGCAATCGAAAGTTGACGACGCGATGGTAAGTTTGTCCTAGGAAAAATGTTGAAAAGGCAGTAGAAACAAATGTGGTGGGACGGTAACAACCTTGGAAGTCATCGATAACGTATCTATGTTAAAAAGTTAAGTAAGCCTGTAAGCCTGTAAACCTGCCAGCCTATCACATACATGTTTGTCAGTTTGTATACCAGTTTGCCTGTGTAGGCAGGTACCGTGTGAGGGCCACACCTTCCTATCGACGGTTATCTACCATACAGCAACAATACAAATACCTTATCACTCTGATTGTGTCTTCCAAACCTACTTACCCATTGCACTAGGGTTATCGTAGGCATTGGTATTCTGAGGGTGAGTAATAGGGTCTGTCGAGGCGATTATTTCTCGATACTGATTACGAGGGTCACAGTGGTCATAGGAATATATTAAAACAAACTCGATCTAGTAGTTGTACTCAAGGTTTCACACTGGCCGATAACCTGGCAGTCTATAGTGTAGATAAGTTTGTTTTAATCTGAAGTATCATTGTTGAACAATACGGCTTATCGACACAAGACTAATCGAGCTTTAGGTGTCATACCTGGCCTCGTAATCCCATAGCACCTTCGGCACAATGCAGATTCATGTAAATAGGAGCATAATGGATGTGGCAAGGGCCAGTAGGGCTTGGAACGTATAGGCTATATCAGCTTAGAATTTTGTATGATCTAATAAGGAGTGTACTGAGCAACTAAGTTAAGTCTATGGTCGTCGTCGATTTCCCTCGACGACGTCTTTATATACAACAATTATCGATACGTATCAGCAATATGTACTCCGTTGTTTCCGGCTTTCCCGACTTCCGCTGTCGCTGTTATTATCCCGATGGCTATATTGGGCAGGAGTGCATTCCAATATTTCCTGCAGCAAGGGGTGGACTGCATCCCAATACATCCTGCAGTTGGTGATAGCTGCAGGTTCTGTTGGTTACAGGTCCCCGTGTGACAATGGAATAATGGAACGGCTGCAATAGTGGAATGCCTGTGACATCTCCAGATACAATATGTGTCAATAGGAGCTATTAAGCCCTTATGAACTTCCCTATAGTTCTTTTCTTTCCCCGCTTCAATTATTGCTCCTGCGTAGATTTGTAGATGCGCTGCCAACCTTTGCCATCATTTGCCATTACATCGGGTATATCTATCGACGGATATGTAGATTTCACATGATAGTTCTTCAACCATACTGCGGACGCCAAGTGCTCGGCAAGAAGGACTAGTTAGCTGAATTAATCCGCTGTCCTTAGAGGAGTTTCAGCCCTCCTGAGAGCACGAGCTAACTTTGAACATCTGGATGGTAGAGTCTCCTAATAGGATCTTGCAGGGGTAAGGGTTCCGGGGAACGTTCTTGAGGCGGACCTGGTCGCGTCTGGGGCGCCTGGAGTACGATTGCAAGACTATCGGAAATAAGAAACCGGGCGAAGAGCCCAAAGGCTATGATTTCGTCCTAATGAGGGTGCTTTGGTGGCATGAGGTCTCGTCACTTTGCCTGCTATTTTATTGCCTGCTTTTTTTGGAGCTCAGTTTCAATGATTCGACCGAGGACGCCTACCGTTGATAACTATTTGATTGTTGACAAGTACACCAAGCAACAGCCTGCAAGTCGATTAGGTTGTAGGTGTCGGTCCTTTGTTGGACAATTGACAATGGCATAGTGGGGAAGTGATCAAGAGGCTCGATGACATACCATAGTAGCATCGACAATAGATAGGCGATACCAAAGTAACCTACTGCATATATAGGTAACCATTCGGACTTGTCGTCAGTATGTTTGACATATACGAAGCGGTAAGAACAAGATACGCCGAGATGCTCCTGACGAAGTAGCCATTGCTCGCTTCGCCTGAAATAGATCAAAGTCGTTTCGTGAACAGCCTAAGGCGAAGCGAGCCAGAAAGTGGCTTCATATATAATACTTAGTCTGATTTAGTGTACGTAGGCCAGTGGCTGTGAGTCTGTTAAACCCACCTACTATTACTCCGCAAAATGCGGAGGGCGTATCTGCGATTCTGCGGGGGGGGGGGGGGGGGGGGGGGGGGGGGGGGGGGGGGGGGGGGGGGGGGGGGGGGGGGGGGGGGGGGGGGGGGGGGGGGGGGGGGGGGGGGGGGGGGGGGGGGGGGGGGGGGG